>WJFA01002476.1:0-15816 GCA_009870155.1 Pseudobourletiella spinata | reverse complement strand
ATTACTGAGGCACATGATATGGGCCAAAGCATATGATAGTGAAAATTATCATAAATTTTGAGATTATTTCTGCCCATAGCTCCTACGCGAGTTATGTGTACTCCTTTAAGGTGGTAACTGAAGTCATGCAACAGCTGGGTTGGAATATTTTACTACATGGTAACTTAATTAGTCGGCGGTAGGTCATTTAATGAGATTGCTCACGAGGAATAGCCAAGATCTGTGACACAGTCCATGACACCCTGTACGTAGTGTATACGTATACACTAGATAATTTTATTAGTTCCCTACTCATCTGTCACATGCTCGATGAACACGCGGACCTGAGCGATAACATTCGATTTGACGGTTGAAATCATGTTACTTGGCCGACGTACGTACCATTAAACGGAGAACCTTGAGATGTTGCCATACCCTTAGGTGGCTGACTGAGGCAACGTAAGTCATAGTAGGTGCGTGGGTCGCTTTTTCCTTAGGGAATACAATAACGAAAAATCCAACGTTCTGGATCTTCCGAACCGGCCATATAATGAGGATGGATCGCATTGGGTTCGCTCATTATTTCCCTGTCAACTCTTATATTTGTGAAAAATGACCACCTCGGGTGTGCTCATTGTTTGACCGTGAGCAATGACTGGAACTTGTTCTGTGATTGGTCAGGTTTGATTCGCAGAGATTTTCATCATTATTGGTTATCAAAGATAGTTATGCTTTCAGAAACTCAGTACTTTATGACCAATTTCTTGTTTTTAATAATCTCTAATGAGAGAAAATTAACTTACTATAATAAAAAATCTACATGGAGAACGTGAGAGCTGCATACAGCTGAGGTCAGTACAACTTGCTCAAACAGTTTGCATTGACAATTCGCGTACCTTTCAATGGCTCTGCCTCTGCCCACTCGCGGGTCGTAACCTTCAACTGAGAGAGCTTGAAAACACTGATCCCAGCCTACAATTTTGCTCTCCCCATAACGGTCCAAAGTGAGATCCCAAATACTTCCCATTTCCCATTTCCGTTGTGGTAAGTTATCTTCTTCCTAGGGAATAATACTCTGTCTGTGTCTCTCTCCGCTCGGTGATAGACACTAATTTTCAATGGGACTTCCGTCGGATTTTCCACATGGCCTTACAGGAAACACCATTATTCCCCCTCACCATAAAGTCCCATTAAATTTCATGTTCCGTGGGCCGTTGTGGGGGCTCCGGTGTGATCCATGTCGCAATGATCATGGTGAGACTTGACTTATGTGGCCCGTACAAACTCACGCCTTGTACAAGTCAGGGTCCACTTGTTGGGTTTATTACTGCGGAACAATTAGTGGAAACAGTAAGGATTTGCGATCAATTTGACCAAAATGATAGATGCGGGCATGATTACAAGGCGGTCTTTTTGAATTCACATTCCAAATAATGGCGATTCTTACTGAGAGGTTGGCCGCTGCGGTAGACCTCATGGCTTAAGTTTCTTCTGCATCAGAGGTGAAGGAACTAAGGAAATCATAAAATTCTATCATTACTTTTTCACAAAATTTCACTGAAATCATCATTTTCCATTTTATCTACCTAGTTTGATAACTAGGAAAATGGTAACCCTAAAGGTTTGCTTTACTGAGGAATTATTTCATTTATAAGAGCTGCATGGGAAGATTTTTTTCCCAAACTACTGTGCTTCCTCACTAGAAATACATTAGTTTGAAAAGAACCGCGAAACATTAGTAAAGACCGTGTCCATAGGTTTTGAATGGCGTCCAACCACAACAGTAGAGCCGTGCGTTTATACCGTGAGGATTCACCGCACTGTGTGAGATAGGGACTCCTGGCTACCGAGAGTATGAGGTGGGGATGATGGAGACGGAGAAACCTGTTGATCTTCTGGCTTGGCTACGTTCCGTTGGGAAGGAAGGACGCAGAAGAACTTTCCCCATTATTATGAGCTCTCCCCTGAAATCTCACCCACTTTATTACCCCATCCTCTCTCAAATTCTCCCACGCCATTCCCCTACAAGCATTTTCATGACGTTCTGAAGAAGGCCCGTATAAATACCCGCCGTCCGGTGCATAATTGCTTCACTGTAGCCAGCCCCGATGCTACGTGACGAATTTAGCTGCTCCGAGTGTGACCTTTTATTTATTACAGACGGCCCGGAAAGCCCTTCCGCATAAGTTGGATCACGCCGCCGCTTTAAATAAATAACCATACAGTCTCGCCCTTTGACCAATGAATAGTGTTGAGCACACATTCCCAAGTTACTCACTCAAACTGAAAGTGTTTCGTCGCTTGAGCTCGCTTGACTTTACGGATGATTTTGAAACCATGAAAATAGAGGAGTTAATGGAGACATTTGGAGGGATTTGGTGTACATGAGCCGTTGAATACTGAGAATGGTGCCAGTAGTGCCAGTAGAATAAATGTCCTGATGAGGGACATAACAGTAATGTTGAATCCATATGTGTGTGTATTATGATTTTATTATGACTTTAGGTCACGGAAAGCGGAGTGGGAGACTGGTTCCTGCAATGGCCAAGTCATCCGAGTCCCGGGCAGATGTGAGCGGAAGGCTCCGCATTCCNGTGGGAGACTGGTTCCTGCAATGGCCAAGTCATCCGAGTCCCGGGCAGATGTGAGCGGAAGGCTCCGCATTCCTGTGGAGCTCCAACTCAGTGAGTCCCCCGTTCTGCCAGGTGATGGGACCGGAGGAGATGAGTTGATTGTGAAGGAAGAACCCAGCTTGAAATCCATGCGATACCCCTACACTTCTCATGATGGTGAGGATAATAATAATGATAATAATAATCCTATTTTCAGTGCTGTGGATCAGAAGCCATCATCATGTGAGGAATGATGACTTACATTGGGTAGGCGGCATATTGAGTGAGTTGTGGCATGAGCAGCAGCGGCTTTCTCACCCGCGTCATTTTACACGTCCACGTCGGATCTCAAAATGATCATTACACACCTCAGCTGTAGATCCCTTGATCTCCGGAGTAAACAGCGAAAGTATTTTAACTTTATTGGGCCATCAAAAGTTGACAGTCTAAAATACGAGTTAACGTCCAGTTTTATTTGAAGAATTGTGAAAAATCTGAATTTATGGCGTAGGATGAGTGTGAGAGTGACAATGGGCGGAGGGGAAAATTGCGTTTCCGCTATCAATAATAAGCTCACTCTTCCCCCCCCCCAAGCCGAACCTCTCCAGCGCGCTATTTTCTCTTCCCGAAAGTGACAGCGACGGGGAAATGCGTAGGCCTGTGTGTGCACTTGGTATGTTTGCTCTCCTCCCTGAGTAGTAGCTCTTCTTAAGCAGCAACAGCAGCAGCAGTTCCCGCCGGTAGGCAAAGTATTTCCTAGAATCCCAAACTTGCAGGTTTGGCTCGGTGGTGAAAACACTGAGGTGGAAACATGACACACACGATTTTCCGCGTATTCGGGCACTTCGCATGAAAGCTAATTCTCTCCTAGACACTGAATACGTCATGCTGGCGTGCAGTCCTCTGAGCTGCGTAAACCGTGGAACTCAACCCGATTAAATCTAAACAGAGTGGAGGGAGTCCTAATTTCGACCTGAAACGTTCCTTCTTCTCAAACAAATGCCTCACGGAGTGCCATCGATTCACAAAGTCAGATTCTTGAGGTGATTCCGTTGACGATAAAAAGGTGACCGATCGCTAATTGAGAGCCACCATTTGGCGTGGGAAGTAGGACAATCAATCTCTCAGTTCCTTCGGAAGAATAAACGGGACTAAAATAGTTGTGTAAAACCGGAAGGAAATGTGTGGGAGTTTGCCACACATTTGTCAGTTCATGCCCTCTGGAACAAAGCGGGAAATCATGGGTAACCTGTAGCGAATAGGAGAGCGAGAGTGTTACTTCAGAGCTGCTGCCATCCTTCAACTCGCGAATGCCCGCTGAACTCATGTCACGACATTGGTTTCCATAATTGTCAAACCCCGCTGTCGTGTCATGTTTCACGCAACCTAATGCCACTTTTGACGTGCCCTTTGAAATGTCCCCGCAGACCTTTGCTCCCAACTTTGTATAGAATTGTAGCGAAGAGAAAGTCAGATATTGAACAGTTCATAGCCGCGAGTGTTTTCACGCATACAAAGCCAAGTCGTTGTACCCTGTTTGTATAGTCATGTCATGACGTGAGATCATAGTAGGCTATTGGACCTATCATCGTTGTTTGGGTGATTTCAAAGTGACATAATCTGGTTTCAGGCGAACTCAGGGAAAAACTTACGGAGGATAAAAGGTCTGAGGAAGTGGACGACCGAATGGGAATGGAATACTCGGAGAGCGGGGAACGTGCGGATAATGGTCAAAGGATTGCTGGATCGGTTCAGGATAAAAGGACACACAGTGCTGAGATTTTCATCGGTTTTCCAAGGTAAATACCATTGACAGCTGTAGGAAACCCATTGATTTTCTATTAGTTAATTAACATGGTGCTGGAAGCAAAGTTGTTGGGCAGATGATCCGACTGGTTTACCATAGAACTCCTCCGTTACTAGTACTATAGTGCAACGATGATACTGTTCCTTTATTTCTTTATCTGAACTTTACCATTTGTCGAACAGGACGACAGATTAAAATACTAAACTCGAACGACCGAGCATTTTAGCCTCAAGAAATAACCACTGGAGCTGGCAGCTAAACTGGAAAAATATTAAATTAAATTCCATTTAGATGGGAGGAAAATATGTGAGAATTTCAGTCGGACACAGTGGCACAGTTTGGCCGTTTGCAGCAATTATAGTCTCCGTGCAGTGGTGGAATGAAAAGTTTGAACTCTGATTTTCCCGCCGGAAAACAAGGAATTCAATAGGGTTTGCTTTTTGCTGTTGCAGTAAAATCTATAAAATTTGTCTGTGTGATTTTTGAAGGACCCCTTCGGACGGTGTGGAGCCATTGGCGATTGCAACGAGCGAAGATAACATTAAGCGGGCGACGGGGGATCTGTCAACCCGCAAGTTCCCGCTGGAAAATTTCAATCTGTATAAACTGGTCCGGATCCTTCGTAGAAAATAACTATACAGTACATACAATGGAACCATGATGACGACCGCTTCATTTCTGATGTATTCCCAAATAGTTACCACACACATACTGAAACACACACTCTCATTCCTTACACACCCACGTAATCTATAGTGCGTTATATGATAATATTCAACCTTGAATAAATTAAGATTGTTTATGCTACTTCCCATACACAGTTCATGCACGGAAACAAAAGCATCGACAGTGTGGTTCTCTTACACCTCTTCCGCGTACACATTTGAGAGCGGGGGTTGCGGTAACGTGAACCCTTCATGTATTTCCCTGATGTTCCCATCGCTCAACAACCCGTCAGTTCCAGACGGGCACACATTGAACTTATGTGTGTGAAATATGCGTGCCTTAGTTGGGAACTCTCACATCTCGCTCATCCAAAACGCACACATCCGACAGTGTAGTATAGTGTAACGTTGTAAAACTTACAGCCCTCCAGCGACCAGTGTACACACATCCCGCCTACTGTTTCCCCCTTTTTTATTGGCAAAATTAGGTTTGCGTCGTCTATTTTTATAGCCGGGAGTGCTGGCAGGTGGGTCAAATTTAATTAGTGCCATCCCCATACAGCTCACCCCGCCTGTTAGCCTGTTATTCCAAGTACACGTCTTTACGCACCTCACGGCGGCATTTTCACCCTGGAGATCCATCTAAATTTGGGCTAATGTTGAAAACTGACAAACTATGCCGCCCTTCAGTTTGGAGCGAACGTCAGGCAAAAGTCACGCAAAACTCACGTACATGTCATGGCCAGCTGGCTAAGCCTCTACTTATCTGAACTAATAATAGCGCCGTCGGATCCACCCAAATTTCCTCGGGAAGTCTTTGTCCGTTTGGTTCAATTCGGACGATCTCATTTCAACACTATTGTCATGAGCAAGTTTTCCCACGATTGTGCTCTGAATTCTTGGAATGCGTATCTCCTCAGCCATCCCGCTCGCTCTGAATGCTAATCAGGAGGAGCTAATGAATCTCCCGAAAATCTATCGCACCTTGTTAAGGTATACAGTCGCAGTGCATACTAAAATCTGCGGGGCCAAGGAACAATAGCGTCACAGTCACAATCTCAACAATGCTCAAACATGAGAAGAAGCAGCAGTATTGATGGAAACTGCCTTCGGTTCACCCTGTAAACCATCCCGAAATCATGATCCTCGTCATCCCGCCTCAAGATCGGGCGAACGCACGGATTTATTGAGGCGGTATTAGCTGTATAAAAACTTCCACGGGCTACATTTTTAGGGATCAACGGAGCGTCTCGAATCAACGGCATATAGCATAGTCTACCAGGAGACGGATACAAGGCGGCACGGAAGACGGGAGCACGGCCTGGCAGTAGTTGTAAAAGTTTAATGTTGGCACACAGAACTGTGGAATAATAAATGTCCAGGATAAAATATATTCAGTGGGTAAAAATGATTCCTAAGGGTAAAAGCATGTGACTGGCAAAGTTGCTCGCACATATTTCTTGGGGTAATTACACGTCTTCCACTGCGGTCGTGGTGGTGGTGGGGAATTCAGCTTTTGAGAAACGATTTCCTTAAGCTGAGGCGACAAAAACTTACCGTTCCAATTAGCCAACTTGAGTCATGTAAAACTTGGAGAATCCGATTACACACGTTTGAATAGCGACAGAATAACTCATGCTGAATCCACCCCGGACCGGATTCAGTGAGTCAAGGATTGACTGCGGAAAGAGATTTTTTTAGATCCTGACGCCGAAAATCCACCGCATTTTGGGACGTGGGTGTCTCACCGGAACTTACATTTACTTCCTGGTCTAGAATCGTAACATTGTCCTAGTTGTGCGTTCAGTTGTCATGACAGTGCTCGTGGGTTCAGTAGTGACAAAGCCGGAGGGAGTGTACAAGCTTTCCTGGCTCACTTAGAACGGCAGTAGTGTGTCCTATCATGTCCTTGTGTGCTTTGTGTGTACTCACCCCAAGCGGGATTCATTTCCCCAACGGATGTATCCTGAACATGAAACATGCCCATTTCCTCCGTCAAACTCATCCCTCCCTACCCTCCCATTTTTTCAACTTCAAATTAGGAAGCACTTAACCTGTCTTTCCGTATATGTAATTACGCATTGAAGAAGGGCAGGGGATGAGGAAGGCTGCCGAATCGTCTAGCCTTTTTATAGAGATGAATTTTTTATGACGGGTTTGTATAAATTCAGGAAATACTAAAAAGCCCCTTACCTCCTCCCTCATCCACTCCATTGAGTAAGGCTCTGGGGAGGATTCAGGCTCACAGTCCTTTGAATCTCCACTCGCCCAAGTTGTTTAGTGCCGCTAGCAAACAACTTCAATGTGACACGGAATGAGATGGTGGGGAGCGGGAGCGGGACTCTTGGAGGAATTCTTTTACGAATGTAAAAGCAATGTTGTACAGCTTTGGTGATTCGATTTAAACGGAACCTTTCAACGGTGACTTGACGGTGTTTACATGAGCCCCTACACATTCACTTTCAAAATGTGAGGATCTGACTGAGCATCAGATTAAAGCCAAGTTAAGAATATGATTTCAAACCAAGTTTTTGCGAGATTTAAACTGAAAATCTACTAATACTTTAATAGCTCCAGCAATTCCAATGAAAAATCCAGAAACATGAGGTGGAGCTCATAATGCTCAAGTGGAATTTCGAAATAAAGTCCACGTGGCCTCTCTTGAACGGGAGACATTGGTAGAAGATTCCCGCACACTTAAGAAGAAACAAAATTATTGAGCAGGTAAGAGCAAGAGTTACAAAATGAAACAATTTTGCACTATGAAAGCTTATAACATATTCTCCAGCAGAAGGTGAAACTAGTAGTTTACTCACTCGGCAAGTTCTGCCGCATCCTACCGTAGTCAGATTTAAGGTACATGAAATTCAGCGCCACGTGTGCATCCAATCACATTCACACACAAGAAACCTCCACCAACTTTGTTGATTTTGGTAATTGAAGACTTTGAAAATTAAACTTTGACAAAAATCCATTAGTAAATAGTCAGAGTGGGCATTATTATTCTCTGCTGGAGTCATAAGAATTTACAGACCATCACATAGTTTGCTCACATTTATTTCATCTACGCTAAAATGTTTGTGTAACTATATATTCGTTAGAGTTGTATAAGTAACATGTACAACAGCACAGGCGGAGGGCGGGGACGTCTGGCCTATGGATAAATTCATTAACGCGAAAGCAGTAGTATGATGATGATTCTCGAGCGTTTCCGTGCTTCGTAGAACCATAAATTATGATCATATATACCTCCTGCTGGACCACGGCTGAAAACCATACAAGCTCCACATTTACAAACCTACTGTACACTCTCTACGACTACGCAAATCATATATGGCTCAGTAGAACCAGCTACCCTGACCTTTAACATGATCCTAGTTAAGCTCTAACGAATATTTCGCCGGATGAAATTTAAATTGAACGCTTTTCACTTAAAGGGTAAAACATTTATTTAACTTATAGGATTCCTTTAGATTTTTAACTTCCTTCACAGAAGACCTTCTTAGCGGGGATTCGAGGAAGGATGCAATTTGGAACAACATAAACATAAGCTATTAGGTAATTCTACAGATGTTAAGGTCATCGTAGTTGCCACAACATCATTTTACAATTTTCTACAGTACTCATAATATTTTTACGACATTATACTGCAACTCTGAATTTTCCAGCTTGTAAAATACATTCGAAGCGGAGACGCTGCTGCGAACTGTCAAACAGAAAAGGAGGACACCAGTTTAAAAATTCAGAAACAGAAAGTGTGTGCGAAATGTAGAAGAACCGGGACGCTTGAGACGAGAGTCTATTGCGAGCTACGGACTTCACTTCCTCCGCATGTCGAGGAGCCCACTGTCTTCTTTGGAGAGTTCATGCGGTTGTCTCAAGTCTGATCCTCCGGCTCGCTGTGCTGCTAGGGCCTATTCAAGTCCAAATTACCAAAGATTAACCCCGACTGTGCGAGTTGTCCTGTGGAGAACCTTTTTGTCTAAAAAAAGACCCCAAGACAGCCACAGGGAGTGGGAGAGAAAGAGAGAGTATAAGAACGATGGAAACAGATTTCAGTGGTTTCCACTTTCCCTCTTTTACTCCCACTCTCCAACTCTCCCTCTCTGATCTATTCTGAGGGGTCCTTTCAAACTGGAATTTCATTTTCTTACCATTTCCAAAAGGTATGGTGACATTCGACCCAAGTAACGGTTCCCCTGCTGCTGTTGCTGATAGCTAGTGTACAAATCCCGGAGGACGTTATTGTAGCCAATATCAGCCGGGCCGGCTCCATTTAGGTCACCACTACTCGGGTCCGTTCTCTTTCCATGAGCACCGAAGCAGGAGTGACCGTAGCGACTGCAACCACCTGGAAAACAGAGAAAAGGAAGCCTTTTTCAAACACATGAACATCATAATAGCACGATGTCTGACTCTTCACAAACACCCACCACTGCCCGTCGTTTCCACAAAGAAAAGCACTGGGAAGGAGGCAGCTCCTTCTCAACCCACGCCGCCTTTGAGACACAGCAACCGCACCACTGCGTCTACAGACGGATGAAGCAAGTTCGCCAGTAATGTAACCTCAACCTACTGGAGTCAACCTGTGACATATGTCAATGACAGGGTTGAAGAGTATTCATAGGATTTCGTACCAAAATCTCAAAATACCTTAACCTTTCCCATTCTCTCTTGCCACTGGATAACTCCTCCAATATTTATATCCGCCAACCTCTCGCATTATCAAAATTGTCTATTATAACTCCCAAAATTTTGTTCCTGGAACTGATCTTGGTACCTATTTATACATCCACTTCTGAAAGTGTGAATGTCATCACAGCGGCAGCTCTCACTGATCTCAACGAACCAACCACACAAAATCCACCCCCTCCCTGCACAGCCACACAAAATTATTTTCAGTATAAACCACCTGAATTTTCCGCTACTGCAAAAATTGCGTACATTCGTCAGTCCGAATTTCCCACACGTTTCCTTTATTTCCGTTTTCCACCGGCTTTTACCATGATAGCAACAAATTACGTATTAAGCTGCAACTTTTGGTGTACAAATCGTGTGGGAGTAGAAGCAGTTCCCTCCGCCATTTCAATATATCCCGCCTCTTGGAAACTAATGGTAACTCATGTCCTCATCAGTGTCGCATTCTTCACGTTCAGCTCAGTGAGCAACGGTCAATGTCAAAGCGTGCTGCTGTGCTGCGTACTTGCGTGTATCCCACTGTAAAATAGTCCGTTAGCCCAACGCATGCTGCTATTAGCTAGTAATCAGTAGTGTGCAATTTCCAAGGTCCTCCATTAAGTCGTCGTCCGCAGCCTTAATAAGATACATGGCATTTCCCATGTATCTAAAATAATTATATCTACACTCTACTAGTACACTACAGTTCTAGTATATGTATCTTTAAGTTGGAAATTCAATGCTTTAGCACGGGCTGCTTCGATTCTTCACCGCCAGTCAATAAACCCTGTGTGGAATACGATCGAACCATATGAAGTTAGGGACTACTCTGTTGTGAGCTACAACTTTGCATGATTTCCTTGCAGAATAAACAAAGTGTACGAACCACAATTAGATTATTTATGAGGCTAGGCTTGAATCCAGTAGTGCAGACCTTGGAAGGAACCTAATCTGAGTATGGAAACTGCAGTGGTAACTTTAGTTGGAGGAAGTGGAGGATACGAGCGTGATTTGAAAGTCATACACAGAAAGGATGATGTGCATTAATATTGCTGGCTTCTTAGACCCGCACAGAATGTGTAGGTGCCGGTAGTGTGACTGAGTGAGTGTAAATGTGGCGGATGATGATGATGATGGTGATGATTATGATGACAGAGATGATGGTTGCCCTATTGTGACAGGACTGATGAAGCTACCCAAACAGAATAAACAGGGAATTTCCCCTGACAAGGCACCGTCATAACCGGGGCTGGTGAAAAAGTAATCTAGAAATTTCCTTTAAAGCCACCGCATACACACACACACTCTCTCTCTCTGTGGATGTATGTGGCGCAGAGATGAAGTAATTTTTGGAGCGAAGCCCCCATAATAATACCAGATCCAAAAGAATCCTCACTCTCACTCTCCTCCGTTCATCTCTTTTTCAATCCTTTCACCCGCCAGCAACTCCAGGGGAAATTACTCAAGTAACTTCACCATTTGATCGTAATGGGCTTACGTAAGCCCCGTCATTATCATCAGCATCCTGAGCTGACACAAGTCCCTCTCATCAGTAACTCCTCTTTTCCTTCCACACGCACCCGCTATCAGAGGGGAGTAAATGGGTGAGAGAGCTTTTCTATCCGCCAGGATTCAGAGGGAAAGTGGTGACAATTACTCCCAAG
Source organism: Pseudobourletiella spinata (assembly GCA_009870155.1). NCBI lineage: Eukaryota > Metazoa > Arthropoda > Collembola > Symphypleona > Bourletiellidae > Pseudobourletiella > Pseudobourletiella spinata. The sequence continues at coordinate 4,412 of WJFA01002476.1, read as the reverse complement.
ATCTCCAGCTAATGTTGCTCAATGACCACTTCCCACCGCATTTGTTACCCTAGTCTCAATAGCTTTCGCTAAGATTAGGCAACAATAAAAGGAACATTTCACCATGTCACATACTCACATGTGGACTTATGCACATATACTACACATATTGTTATGGCATCGTGTGGAAGTGGACGGCTGTTGGCTGTGGTTGTGTAGACAACCATAGTTGGAATTATTTCCGGCGCTCAGTTCTGTCTATTCTGACTCATCCTTGAGGGGATGGAAGTCATTTCGGACTGGGCTAACGACGAGAAGGGACCTACGCTACCTGTCTCTATGTGCATGTTTTCCCATTATCTGTTCAGGCTGACTGTTCTATGCCTCTGAAACTGACTGGACGAAGTACAATCTGACCGTGATTATGGCCAACCCTACCTCATCCTGTGCCTTTCCTTATTCCTACATACAGACGCTATCGTTACTAAGGTATACATACAGGAACACTGCTGCGTTTGACACCAACATTACCTCCAACCAACGTACTAGGTTAGGAAACTATGTAATGAAATCAAGCGCATGACAACGAAAATTACGAGCTTAATTGAATATTAAGTGACCTTTGGGAGGAATGGCAAAATGACACTTTCTGGGGCACTGGATTGAATGCGAATCGGCCCTCACGCAGCAGTGAGATTCTAAGTATGTGTACACAGTGTCCACACCCAAGTTGACTGAGAGGTGGACAATGGAATGTCCGGGTGTGAATTTCATAATACAGACACACATGCAAATACCAATGTATACACGCCACGAACAAAAACACAGATGCGGACTCAGTGGCAATCAGCCGTGTGCAGGATTCCCGCTGAAATTTCACATCATTTAGACAGCACACATTAGGCTAATGGACGGCAAATGCATGCAACTCATCAGGGGATTATTTGCAAATAGTGGGGTACACACGCACTGTACACACATTCTCGCAAACATTACAAACTCCCGCACACTCCACCGTGGAATACGTCGAAGCTCTGAAAGGCATGGACATATAAGGGGCGGCAGCAACAGACAAATATGTCTATTCAACATCTCATGTCCTCTTCCAGCTTTCCATGTACCACGTATACGAACACAAGCTATCTGAAACTTATTTTACTCACTCACCCACTTCCGCTCTCAGTCAGAGCAGTGATATTCCAACTTTTTTTACCCACTAACTTTTCGCGACTTGCCACATCTTGAGAATGATATGTGTCCCGTCGACAGATCAATAGACGTCTGCTTAGCCTTTGACCAAGTCAAAATTATTGCACACCAAAATTTCCTATGGTCAGTGACCAGCTCATGCGGTCAGCCCGCTGTCCACTTGAGCCAAGAATCAAGAGTCTCGCCCGTCTCCACATCTGTGAAGAGCACTTTTGGGGGCAAACATAATTTTTTCAGTTTGTATTTCTAAAAAGAAAAACAAAGGCAACTTCTCCGCTCCTCACCGTTGTCATTGACAGAGACAAGAGGAGAAAAGTCGTGGGGAAGCAAGTGGGTTAGTTGAAATGCTGGGCGAGCGGGAGATGGACGGGTAGTTTGTGTACACATGCCTGCGTGTGGGAGACACAAGATAATGCATCAGCCAAGGGGCCACCCATTTGCCCTCAAGTTGGTTTCCAGTGCAGATGCTCCTGCTACCACTACTGGTACTATCCACCGTATTATTATAGCTTCTCCATGTAAATTGAACTTGGGTCAACAAAAAAAAACATGTCGGCCGGCAGGGATGCGGGAAATTGCGTGGGTGAGAAAGACAATTTTAACCATGATACTGAGTTTTGCAGCTCAATAGCGTCCCCATCCTCCAGTCGTACTGTGCTAAGGTTTACTTGACCGAAATAATGAGATTGCATTTGGCTGTTTTAAGGTTTCAAATTAGCTGAAGCGTCAAATTCACCGAATTTCGTTTACTTGGCCCTATTTTTAAGTTTCAACCATATGAAGCGCTAATTTTACCACAATGTGATACGTTTAAATCCGGCAATTGCGCACGCCTTTTCAATATTATTCCTCTCTCCCATTACAAATTGGAACACTCACCAGCAATCGAAGAGATTGTTCTAGAAAATTAGGAATAACAAAATAAAATCCCAATCACAACTGAAAATTACTAATGACCCCTGACATTCCAAGAGGTGCGGGTGGAACATCTTTTATGAATAACTCTGAAATTCCCAAGAATTATGGCGCAAAGGGTGCAGTTTAGCATCACACAAACATGGCGTTCAACATGGAAATTTAACTACCCTCGCAGTGAAATTTATAACCATTGCCTCTTTTATCAGAATTACCGCAAACAGTAAACTATTTCCACTTCTTGATTTCTTTGCCGGCGAAATTCTGGCCGTGTTTATAAAACCCGGCAATATTTAAATGTAATTAATTACTTGCCCCACCATAAACCGTAGGGAAACCTCATGTGTTTTTCCATTCCGGTCCATTCTGTGAACCCTGCATGACTCCTCATTCTCTGCAGCTAATCTAGGGGACTCAACAGAGGGTCTGAGATTTGGCCACAAAATTTGACATTCACATGTAAATTGGGGGTAAGTGGACAGCACCCTGCTGTTCTCCAGTTCCACTTCAGCCAGCAGTACTGAATCCCGTCCTATAGCCATCCGTCCTTTGATACGCTAGCCATATGAAACCCCCAGACTCACTTTCCACTTTTCATCGTCTGTGCGATTCCGCTCCTACAAACAACCCCCCATGATTACTGGCAGCAACTATACGGCCAGAGCTGAAACGCTATGATACTCTTGTATACATTCGAAACTTCAGCAGACTCACTCTCTCTCTCTCTCTCTCTGTACACAAACATGGAACTCGCTAAATTGCTTCCTCCAATGCAAATTTCCACCCACTTTACCCCCGTTTCTACTCACCACCCGCATGAGAAGGTGTGAAGCGTCATCGTGGGAATAGCGGGAACCTCATAGAAAGTTCTCTGTGCAAACATGCAAATTACTCAATACATCTAGCTGTATAGAGTTCCAGTTCGGGGAGAGAATACTATTCCAGCACACTATTATTCCATCCTCCCAATGTGATGTATGTGTGAGCCTACTGGGAGTACGATGACGGATTTTCACAACAACAACAACAACAACAAGCCCAGCAGGAACAACAGTCACCTGAACATCGTGGACAACAGAATGCTACGGTCGTATGCTTTCTGCATTTAAATACCCTTTTGCAACACCCCAGCCAGTATTTTGGGTTGAGTTGAGGATGAGGGGAGTCGTAAAGGAAAAATATTCAGGATTCGTGACCAGAATCCTGGCGGGGTTACGAAGGAGGGTCACGCAGGGGGAGAGGCACTAATTTGCGTGTGAAAAGTCACATAGTGGCGGTTGTCGTCTGCTACAACGCCGCCGTCGTCGTCCTTCCCCTGTCGATAAAGTCGTCAACTGTTGATGGGAGTGCGTGAGAACGACGGGGAGGCACGTGCGCCGCTCACAGGTATGGTATAGATCCTAGAATGAGTGAGGAAAAGAGTTCCGTAAACATGAGGTCTTACCTTGTACCTGGTGAAGACCGGAAATGAGGAGAAGTGTTAATCCAGCCAGGGTAATACGTAGCTGAGTCTCTGACTTGATCATCATGGTTGGGCGTCTGGGCAGTTTGAGACGACACTGACTGTGAGAGGCCTATTCTCCCGCGTCTGACTTGATTGCTTCTCACGTACGACTGTCTCCCTCCTGCGCATATTATGAATAGGGATTAGGCTTACATTAGAGCCTCACTTAGCGGGGACCGGGCTTGGGGAGGGAAGACAATGTAATTGATCACGTCGGAGGAATTAAGCCGCAATTCAGGGTTTATAATGGGGGCGGGATGTGGAGTGTGCGGGGAAAGTTTATCCAGCTGTCTCTACTGGATGTGAACACATAGGATGTGGGACAGAATCCCGAGGACGAGCCTCCCCACACCGACTTTTCTTTCACATGGAGTCCCCTTTCATCATCCCACTTCCTCATCTTGTTCTCAATCAACGGGAGTAGTCGTACTAGATGTGAATACCATATCAGGTTACCCCAACCAACGCCTGTGCTACTGTCCCTCCAAATGGACTTACTAATCCGCCACAGGTTCTACTCTGAACTTCCTTACTTCTAGACCCCGCTCAGAAATGTCGTTGAAATACTTGAGATAATAATTTTAAAAAGTTGAGCGGCATCTTTTAAATCTGACAAAACTCAATACAAGGCAAAGGATGCACAGTGTAAAAAAGTTGTTGGACCTTTGCCAAGTCCGAGTCGCTTACGCCGTAGACAAATGAACCGGTGCCGAGCTGTCCATTACAGAACTATTTGATTGTCACGTCGAGCAAGTTCAGATCTATACAAGACAATGCTAGGGATCGGATGATGCGGGAATATGCA
>WJFA01002475.1:0-15818 GCA_009870155.1 Pseudobourletiella spinata | reverse complement strand
GTATTTTTCGCGGTTATTTTTTAGATTATGAATACTACTGGGAAATTCTTGCTGGCGCTTAATATGGTGGATTTTGATTAGATATTTTTGTGTTGCTTTCCATAAAATATTTAATGAAGTAATGCAATTTTCTGTTAAATTATGATTTAGTACATCGATTTTTCTACCCGCAGCTCTTGGACGTCAAGGTTTTTGTGGACACAGATGCGGACACGCGGTTGGCCCGGCGGTTAAAGCGGGACATTACGGAGAGGGGTAGGGATCTTCAAGGGGTGTTGACCCAGTATAACCGCTTTGTTAAACCCTCGTTTGACCTCTACATAGCTCCGCAGGTCCTTAAATCTTTAAAATGACCAAGTCGAATGTTTTTATTATTTGGAGTGCTTGAAGATCCGTGTCGTTTGCGTTTTTTAGATGGCTTACGCGGACATCATCGTTCCCCGCGGGGGCGACAACAACGTTGCCATTAACCTCATTGTCCAGCATGTCATCAGTCAGTTGCAGTCGGTAAGTTGAATAATTCAATTCGAAGTGATGAATCCGTATTTACGGTCAGGATGAAATTAATAAAGAAAATTTCATTCAAATCTTTGTGTTTAGAGAGGCTTGAAAGTACGTGAGAAGCTACTTGAGGGTTGGCACAACAATGAGGATCTCCCAGCTCCGTCCAGCCTATTTGTCCTACCGACGACGAGTCAGGTTGGATCCGTGAAAAGTGTTTGAAATTAAAGTCGTAGTGTTTGCATACTAATGCATTTCTGTGTGCAGATTAAAGGACTACACACTTTTATAAGGTCCGTGGATACGCCGCGGGATGAGTTCATCTTCTATTCCAAGCGGCTTATCCGGTTGGTCATTGAATATGGGCTGAGCTTGATGCCGTTCAAGGTAAGGTTGAGCTGTGGCTCTTGTCGGATCATGTGTTGTAGTCATTCTCACAGTATGGATTTCATGTAGGAAAGTACAGTGGAGACCCCGCAAGGGATGCTATATAAGGGAAAGCGGGCAGCAGTGAGTAAAATCTGTGGTGTTTCCATCCTCCGGGCCGGGGAAACCATGGAGCAGGCCTTGAATGAGGTTCTCAAGGATATCCGGATCGGGAAGATCCTCATTCAGACCAATACGGAGACGGGAGAGCCGGAGGTGTGCGAAATTTCATGCTCGAAGACGGGAGTTTATTTATTGATGTGTTGGATAAATTTTTTTCAATTGTGTTTTCAAGTGAATTGTTTTTTAACTTGTATTGAATTTTGTTAAGTTGTTTTAAATTGTTTCGATTTTTTTGAAATTTTTTTGATTTTTGTAAAATTGTTTTTACTTGTTTTGATTTTTTAATATTGTTGTTGCTGTGATTTTTTAAAATCTTTTGTTTAGATTTTCTGAAATGATTTGTTTTTTGACATTGATACTTCTGGTTTTTTAAATTGTTTTTAATTGTGTTGGCTTTTCAAACTGTGTGAATTTTTTAGGTTTTTGTTTTTTTAAATTTTGTTAATTATTTTTGAGATTTTGAAATTGTATTTAGTTGTATTAATTTTTTTTTAAATTTAAAAATTGTGTTAATATTTTTTGAAATTTTAAAATTGTTTTAAATTGTGTTGATATTTTTTGAAATTTTTAAATTGCATTGTTTTTTTAATTTTTAAATTGGTTTCAATCGTGTTGATTCTTTTGAAGTTTTAAATTTTTAGTTTCAAAATTTGGCTTGTTCAAAACTTGATTTTTTTAATATTTTGGAACTTTTGTTTTTTTGAAACCTTGTTTAAACATATGCTGTTTGCTCTTTCTAATGTTTGAAATTCATACTTTTATTCCAGCTGTATTACCTCCGCCTCCCACGAGACATTGCAGACTACCGGATAATCCTCATGGACGCTACCGTGGCAACGGGAGCGGCGGCAATGATGGCCATTCGGATCCTTCTGGATCACGACGTTCCCGAAGAAAATATAATGCTACTGAGCTTACTCATGGCACAGTCAGGTAAGGGCCTCCTCAATCCTTCCACATGTCACTTTTGAAAACCGGTTTTTAACTTTATGTCTCCGTCTCCCCAGGTGTCCACTCCATCGCCTATGCCTTCCCTAAAGTGAAACTCGTCACCACTGCAGTAGATCCGGAGATCAATGACAAATTCCACGTCATGCCGGGCATCGGGAACTTTGGGGATCGGTACTTTGGGACGGAACCTTGTGATTACTACTAATTTTTGCGATGTACTAGACCACCCAACAAATTGTTGATTTTCAGTTCCTTCTTTTCTCAGTCATTTTTCTACTCAACTTATTCTTACTATTATTGTTTCCTTGATTTGAGACATTATGATTGCGAAAATGAAACCAAGTCATCCTCGTGTGAGTTGTTGTTGTAAACGTGGAGAGCCACTTGATTTTACTCTTTTGATAAGGCCGGTCAGTACTCTTAATAAAACTTGGTGAGGAGCCTCACGCTTATGACAGTAATTACTAGAATTATTAATAGTGTTTTAAAGTCCACCGTTCTGAACCATCTGCTGGCTTGTTGAGCCGAGATTTTCGGGGGTTCAGATGAAATGATCTCTGCGGTCATGCTGTGCTTGGTGTAAGAGATGATCCTGACCTTAGCCCAGCAGCCCATTAGGCCCGGGACTTGTGGGAGGAGCACTTGCTCGTAAAACTTGTTGTGCCCCACGTAGTGCTGCTGGTCGTGCGAGGTTTCCGTGACGAGGACGTCGTAGATCCGACCGACTCGGTCCGCGTAAGGCAAGTAGGAGTTGAAGAGGTCCGTGAGGGCTTTGGTCCGTTTCTTGACCTGCAGTACATTAACATTCAATTTATTAGTATGATTTTCTTCACGATTAAATTTCATTTACATACACCTTTTTATAATAATATTTAATATATCTGATTGTTCAATTTAATAAACTATTATTTAATTAGAGTTATTACCTCTCGCGTATCAATGCGGGGCATGTTGGCAGCCGGAGTTCCTTTCCGGGGGTAGAATTGGTTGATGAAAACGGCTTTGAACTTATTCCGCTCGCACAGTTTCAGCGTCTCCTGGAAATCCGCATCCGTTTCCGTGGGGAATCCGCAAATGATGTCCGTCGCGATGGTAACACCCGGAACTCTGCAGAAAAGAATATTTTGCTTTATAGATTATACTCCGCTAGATATTAAAATCATTTTGAGTGAGATTTGTCTTTAGAGTGTTAGCCCCCTCCCCAATACCTCTCTGTCATAAAATCCACTACTTTTTGAAAATCCGCAACAAAATATTCTCTCTTCATGTCGGCGAGGACGCTGTCACTGCCGGCCTGGACGGGAACGTGAAGGAAGGCGTAGACGCGGGGATGATTTAAAATTTCCGCAATGGCCTGGAGCAAAAACAATTACAAAAAAGTTGAACAAACGATTGAACGGCTGAAAAAAAAGTGCTGATTTCATTGCTTTTTTCTTGAACCTCCAGATGATCCTGAATATAGGGCGGGTTGGTCATTCCGATCCGGAGCATGGCTCCCTCCGGGATGACTTTTACGAGTTCCCGGAGAAGTTCAGCTATTGAGGACCCTAAATCGATACCCCAGGCACCAGTGTCTTCGGAAGTTAGCCAGATCTCTTTGACGCCTTCTTCGAAAGCTTGCTGAGCTCGAGCAATGATCTCATCTAAAAAATGTGCATTACATAATTACATTAATTAAAAAATTAAATGAGAAAATAAATTAAATAATTAAATGAATACATAAATTAAAAATTCAAATCAATTATGAGTATGAAATTGAATATTGAACGATAAATTTGGCGGGAAACATTGAGTTATTTAAAAGTATACCTGCTGGATAGGAGGCGAGATCTCCGCGAGCAAACTTGGTTTTGCAGTAAGTGCACTGGTTGAGACATCCCGTGCTGATGGGGATGATTTCCACGAGGGGATTCCGCCGGATTTTAGGTAGAGCCAGTGCCGCCCCGCCAAGTTTAGTTTTTCCCTCCTTTTTCTGACCGAGAATTCGAACGCAGTTACCCTTCAGAGTCTCCTCGACAACTTCAAGGATCCGGTCGATTTGCTGGACGCCGATTATACTCAAGCCCTAAGAGTAAAAAAGAAAAATTGGAGCTTTTGAATTTTAAATTTAAAAAAATCCCATGTTTTTTTTACTAATTCAGCAATAATTTTACCTTGATAAAGGGGTCACGGGGGGCAGCTTGAGGGACGCAACCAGCGAGAACTAATGATTTCCCAGCCTTCCGTCCTGCGGAAAGCTCATTTTTAAAATGATCCTCCGCTGGGTTCTTCACGGTGCAGCTATTGAGTACCCAGACATCCGCTTGATCTTTGTCATCTAAAGTACAAAAACTATGCTGTAAATGAAGCAAAAATGCGTGAATAAACAAACGGATGTCATGATTTCTTACTTGTGATTCCAAATCCATGAGAACTGAGCAATCCTGCCATGTATTCACTGTCAGAGGAGTTGTGGGAGCAGCCCCAAGTCTTCAAGTACACTTTATAGTCTTCAGGTCGCAGGTCATTTGAGTGGACTCCATTCAAACCTCTGGAGGAGGAATCTGTATATTAAAATAAAACGAGGGAAATAATTAAAAATACTTTAACCAGCTCACAGTAATATTTGCCTGAAATCAATCAAGTGAGGTTAAGTTTCAACGAACTTACTCGTAATATCCTTGCCATCATCGCAACTCCAACCCGATTTTTTGGCTCGAGATGACATACGGATCCGAACTCGGTTTTGAAGCCGACCAGAATCCTCTCCATTATGCTTCCCGATATCCTCGATATCATCCAGCCCGCTGGAATATTCCACGGGTGGCATTTTCTCAGGTATTAAAATCCGAATTTGGCTTTTAACCCCCCCCCCCCAACGAACTCGTCCTAATTTAAATTTGCAACAAAACTAATTCTTCCTCAAATTACACTTCCGTTCTAACAATAACAATAAATAACAGTTTCCGAACAGAATGCCTTGAATTTTCACATTTGGAAACCACAAGGCTTTGAAAACCTTTCAAAATTCCCCGCTCAAATGATCAATGGCAGTGCACCTATGAAATTATTTTTATTTGAAGGCGGGAAAAACATATTTATTTGCCTCGACGGAGTCCCCCAAACCCCATTTCCCATCATTATAATAAAATAGTAGCAGGGAGGGTCGATGTCGGACGGGAAAGTGTTGGTCAAAACGGCCTAACCTATGGCCCCTTTTTCCGAATCATATTCAGCATTGAATCCATAGATAGACCTGTGAAGATCCAGACCGGCCTTGATATTTTCTAATTCAAATAACTAATCCCGCTGATTATGACGGCGGAAAGGTGTTTCATCTGCTCCGCTCAAATTTTTGACTCCACCACCACCCGCCTTGTGGACGCGGATAATTTCTGTCAAATCCTCAAGACCCCTTGCAGAGCAGCTCTAGCTCCCACCACTGAGCAATTCAAGGGTATCATGTTATGTGGTCAATGTCAAAATTATTTTGAGAGTGCCAAGGGTGTCCACGAGAAAATAATGCGGTTGGAACGGGAGCTGTGTAGCCTTCAGCGTGAGATGATAAGATTGATGATTGCCAGCTTCCACCCTGAAATCCACGTGGGGGTTCTACCGCAATTCGGCAATAACGCCCTCAAATGCGCCATCATCAAAGGTGTCTGAATTATTACAATTAAATTTTTCCACTCTGTAGAATAATTTATAGCGCATTATTATGAATTTGGATAAAAGTTTTTACTTGTTTAAATGAATTGAAATAATTATACTAAAGTCTTAATTGCGTAAAATTTACAGCGTGGCAAGAACCACATGTAGTTCACTCCGGAGTGGTCTCAAGTCCTCATACTGCAAGTTCAGCACCTGGGAGTATGTTGGAAATGCTGGGACAATGGAACCCTATTGCTCCTGCAGCAATACGTGATCCAAGTCACCCTCCCTTCACCGACCATTCAGCCTTACGGTTGAGACCATTGCAGTACCCCTTATCAGAGGGTCCAGCATTTTCACTGCCCAGAAATACCGATGAATCTCCCAAGAAACGGGCGATCCCGTACGACAATGATGCAACAGCTAGTAAGCGCCTTTGCTATGGGAACTCGGCAAATGCACCGTCAACGTATGACGACGGCTCCTCGTCAAACACTATTCGAGAGCCCGTGAATCCCACCGTATCCTCGCAGGGATCACCTCAAGTACAAAATTCAGAGACAGGGTCCTCAAAGTCCATTTCAAAACTCCCGTTCAGATGCACGGACTGCAACAAACATTTCAAGGATCCCCAGAGTCGAGACATTCATGTGAAACGGGCTCACCAGGGTAAATTCCCGTTGTTGTCCTGAATAGGGATGGGAGTGTCGATAATCGACGACTCAATAATTGACGATTATCGAGGTTTTTCGGGGTTCTATACGGGCGATATTATTGTCAAGCCTTCGGTACAATATTTTACATAGGAAAGGATAAGACTTTTTGTTCGAGACGAGACAATAATCCACGATAATTGAGGTTTTTTAGGGGTTCGATACGCTCAAAGTGTTGGGGCGACTTCGAGATCGATATTTTCCCATCCCTAATCCTGAAGGTATCTCATGATTTCAATGATTAATTTACATCTCTATTGGATCAGGTGACATGAAGCCGTACGAGTGCAGGGTGTGCCACTGGAAATTCGCATCCCCGAGCAAACTCATGGCTCATGCCCAAGCCCGTCTCCACTCTCAGGAGGCGGGACCGTCGAGCAGTTTGAACTTACTGGGATGTCCCATGTGCAAACAACTGTTCAAGGACTCCATCAATCTGGAGGGTCACATCCGCGGCAAGCACGAAGGTGTAGCCCGCCCCTTCCAATGCAGCCAATGCCCCAAGAATTACAAGAAGCGGAACCACCTGGACGATCACCTTCGGATCCACTCCGAAGACCTCCGCCCATTCCAGTGCTCGTGGTGCAACGACGAGTCGGGTGGCTGGGGCGTCGGCGCGACCAAAAAAGTCTCGTTCAGTTCGGAGCGGAAACTCCAGCTGCACATTTTGGCCAAGCATCAGCTGGACAACATTTGCAAGGACTGCGGCAAGGGTTTCGCATCCCCTTACTGCCTACAAAGGCACCTCACATCCCACGACGGATCATCCGACCACGCCGCTGTTGCCGGTCATCACCAGTACATTTGTGAAATCTGCGGCGCATCCTACAGTGCTTTGAAACGGCTAAAAATCCACCAACTCCGCCATGAAAATTCCGAGGAGCCCTTCTCCTGCCAGGACTGCGGGAAAGCCTTCAGTGAACCCCGCACACTCCGTCATCATCGGGACTCGATCCATGAGAAAAAGTTCAAGTACCGCTGTGGGATCTGCGGGATCGGCTGCCAACAGATTTACATGCTCAAGCGTCATTTACTCTGTCACAGCGAGGAGAAGCAATTCCAGTGCGCCGCCTGCCCGCTCAAGTTTAAACGGAAGCAGCAGCTCATCATCCACGAGCGGAAGCACACGGGGGAAAGACCTTTCAAGTGTGAGCAGTGCCATAAGGGCTTCACGGAGCGGAAAAAATTGAAAAATCATGAGTTTTTGCACCGGCAGGAGAAACCGTATGAGTGCGGGGTTTGTAGCAAGCGGTTTGCGCTCAAGCATTACCTCACCCACCATGTAAATACGAGTCATAATAATAATATGAAGGACATGAAGGGTACGGACGGAGATGAGGAGCGTCATGGAGAAATGTTGATGGAAGGCGGCGGTGGGAAATTTGTCAGCGTCGAGTTTGTCCAGGATCCGCCGGTGGCACAGGAGGAAGTCATTGGCTTCGAGGAGAGCCCGGCGGCAAGTTTGGAAAGCGGCGGACTGGTCGTGGGGGAGTGGATTCAGTTTGGCTTCGCACACAGTACTAATAATGCCTGAACTGCCGCTACTATTTTGCAATTTTGGAAGCTGCCTTTTTTCCCCTCGGATCGGGAAGTTTGAACCGTACACCGAAACCCCTTGACCCGTCAGGCCCGGGAACCCCCCCCCCTGAGAAAAAAATTTCAAAAGGGGACCCGGGTCCGGGCGAAGCGCGGACTCGAGCTCTAGGGGTAGACCCCTATCAGCCTGAAGCACAAAGGGGGTTGATGAGCTGTCATTTTGGGTTCTAAACACCAGGTTACCCATACTAGAGCAATGGGCCATTACCCTCAGCTATCTGTAATAACAACCCAGACACCCCTCATCGCTCTTGGTGTTGATTGCATGGTATTTAGCTGCGGAGTTAGGGAAGGTGGGTAGCCTGAATGTAAAGATAATTTTTTGGATCTGGCAGGGGAGGAGGTCTCTATAATTTGCAGTAAATTTAAAAAACTCGAATGTAGGGGGGGTCCATGTACTCGTTAATTCTCCTTAAATTATTCATTGGGAACATATTGACCTTTGACGATACATCATCGAGTTAAATTTGAGAGGAGGTGTCTTGCTTGCTAGCCTCGACTAAATATGCTGCTTTTTGGAATGCTGCCCGAATTGGAAAGGGGGTCGCTCGTATTTTGGGAGATAATATTTGCTGTGGTTTTTTTAAAAAGTCCACTTGCCTCTGTTGGTTTGTATTTTATGAGAAAAATAATAATTCTACGGTTTTTTTCCAAAAATTTTGTTGTACAAACCAGTGCAAAAATGCTACAGAATCAATGGTACTGATAATTTATGACCTATTCTGCCAAAAATAATAATTTTTCGCTTTTCCTTTCAAAAATATTTATGTTTGGGTATGTAATGTTCCAAAAAACCGAAGTGTTTGGAAAGTTGATTTTGTTATTGTCAACATGTAAATTAATTAAACATGAAATAAAATTTTGTTGAAATAAGTTATTGTGAAAATAAAATGGTGATGAAAAAACATCGACTAAAAATTTTGGATTTAAGTAAAAATTAAAAAAAATTAGGTAGCCAAACATTAATATTTTTGGAAGGTAAAGCGCATAATTATGATTTTTGGCAGAACAGGTAATAAACCAACAGAACTACGGCTTCTGTAGCATTTTCGCACTGGTTTGTACAGTAGAATTTTTCGAAAAACACCATATAGGGGTAGTGTTTCACTCGTTACAGCTACCTTAGCGAAAGGAGCGTACCGAAAGGGACGCCCCAATTACGAGCCAAAGCAATGTTTTCGCATTGGGAATTACTAACGTATCCGTCACTTTAGGTCAGTTTCTGAAACCACGAAAAACACGCTATTCTGTGGTCGAATGTTTTTTTTTGCTTGTCAAATTTTTAAAATGAGAATTGGGACCCTCCTCTGGAAACCACCATTTGCCCCCCCCCCCGAGCGCATATAGGGGTTTCGGTGTATGGTTTGAAAGCACATTTGATTTTACACACACACACCCATGTAGTAAACTCAATTGCAAATGGCTGAAAAAGTATGTACGGAAATTCCGGCTTAGTTTAACGGAGGAAAAAAAACATTAAATGTAATAAACGGACATTTTGGCCACTTTGTACTTTCGAACGAGTGTATTCCTAGTTTTTTTCACGTTTTAACGCATTGTTACAATTTTAGTTTACAAACTCTGTACACAGAACGCCAGCAATAATTTTTTTCAGCACAAACTATTTTTATGAGTTCCGCGCCAACCATTTTCAAACTTTTACGCTTGTCTTCCGTACCCACGGACGGATTCAATGAGGGCGATTACGGCCAATCGATCCCTTCCTCACGAAGACGAGCGGTGATGGCCCATATGGCGGGGTTGGCCTTCAGCCGGAGGTATCCAGCCTCGACCTGATCGCTCTGCAAGAAATTGAGGAGGTCAGCGACGGACTGGTCGGTGGCAACAAGGGAAAGGAAATCCTCGAGGAGTCCATTGATGTCAAAAACGCTCAAAAATTCGTCTATGAGGTCGGAGAGGCTTTTGGTTCTAACTCGGCGAGATTGGGATGGGGGGATTCCGAGAGCGAAGCCGAGATCCAGGATGGCTTCGGGAAGAACATTGTTTTCGAAGTAGGTGAGGAGAGCATCAGTGACCGGTTCGACCTTGACGGCATCGATGGCAGCACCGTGTTCGGGTCCGCGGAGGTGCTCGAGGAGTTCACGTCCGTCCTGTGTCTCACCCAAAGCGAGTTGGATAATGAGCTCGGCAAGCCTGTAAGTGTCAACGTTCTCCATGAGTTTCTCAAGAGCGGGGCCGAGGTTCCCTTGGACGGCTGTAAATATTAGGGAGTGCCGAAGCTGTGTCATGGCGTAAAAATAGTTTTAAAAAATGGCTTTTGATTCTTCAGTAAAGATCATACGTTTCACTTTACAACTTTTCTGCCATACACGAAAAAATTTTTAAATTGCAACCTCAACAAGGCTTTTTGTGGCAGGGAAATTTAACTTACAGCTGCGCGGAGTTGCGATAGTGACGTCAAGGACGGTGAGGAAAGTGATAGCGAGTTTCATCTGTGAAAATCAGAATAGCTTGATTGTAGATTTTTCTTCAGACTCAACGAGACCCACAGGCAAGTGTTGGTGAGATTGGCCTTAATGCAATCATTTTTTTACCTTTATCATGTTACAATACGACTGCTCTCTCTGTGTTGGAGTCTATCAAGTACGCGATGGCATCCTTCTCATACATTCTCGACGTTATATTAGAATTGCATGCGCGCGCCGGTGGGAGGGCGACGCTATCTGTCCTTAACCTTGTGGCGTCGGGTGGAAAACAGGGAGTCGTAGTGGAGCAGTCGAGCAGGAATGATGAGAGGAAAACGTTACGAAATAAATAATCTATTTCTTGAGCTCTAATCCAAATTCCTTGTGTTGTGTTATATTTGTTTTGATAATTTTTTGCCTCGTTGAGTCCATCCTATTCCGCCGTGAATGGCTGACGGATAAGTGCTCAAGTTTACGCATCTATAGCCGAGTAGGTATGGATAGTGAGACCCAAACACTCTGAGTTACAACTGAATTTGATTTATTTATTTGAATTTTATTAATTTGAAGAAAATTAGCATTTAATTTCATAACGAAGAGCTATTACGCTTTCTTTATTGGCTTACACATTGTACTGAAATAAACCCCTTACCTCGGGTCAAAAACCAAGATCAAAGTTTATCATCAAAGTGAATTTCCCCACCGTACTTTCCACTCACAAACCATTGCCACATTAGGAGATTCTCCACTCCATTGCTCCGTATTGCCCTGAGACACTAGTCTGGAGGTAATTCCAATAAAAAATCTATCAAATTCCTTTGAGGATTCTGTCCGTGACGCACACGAATTGAATGCATGTTGTATTTAAAAACTAGCTAACCCTATTGTTTGGCATGAATTTAGATGAAATGAATGAACAGGACTCGTAATCGCATGTGTACCATACAGTGTATACTTCTTAAGAACAGACCATTCACAATAGACTTAAATCCCCTTCAATTTAGGCAAGTATACAAATTCACATAAAATATAATCTGAAACAATTTTCAAACATTTCAGCTGATTTTGCTTTTAACGCATGTGAAAAAAGATTACATAAATAACGTATTTACATTTTGTGAACGGTATCCTCACACTCGAAATCGCAGTTTGTGCCTCTCATAACAAACGAGTCGAATAGTAGTTTCCACTACTGTTGCGCAGAAGTAACGGTGGGGAGATGCGACAGACTCATTACCCAAGCTTATTCCCACGGCGGTTGATACAATAGGTGACGCAACCTGACCCAGTTGATGCATATCAAAATTACGCGTATTCGCAGAAAGATTTTATTTAACAGACACAGGCGCGCATTTTAAAACCCGTATTTTAAGTTGCGGTTGCGCTCAGTGATGGGCGTAACTGTGCGTCATAGTAGCGTCATAGTGCATAACTGAACCATAACTTGAACTATTTCGATAGTGCACTAGTTCATAGTGCAAGTTCCTGGTTTGAAACTATGCACTACACTGTTCTAGGTATAGTTCATGCAATTTGAGTCTGCACTATATAGGGATAGGGATAGTTCTGCTGCAGGAACTAAACTATCACGCACTATTTGCACTATTTTGCATTCTCGCGCACCTTTTTTGGACGCGAAATTTAAAAATGGGGGATCACTATTCAGTTTTAGGGATAGTTCACGTCCGTCGAAACCAAGTAGTTCAGTTCAAGGGATAGTTCACGTCTGTCGAAACCAAGTAGGGGTGTTCTTTAGTATCCGGCCTATATGTTTTGCTTAAGAGTAATAACCGGTCTGCGCCATACTCAATTCTACGGGTCAGGCCGGTTACAATAACCGGTCTTAGGAGTGCTTACGTTAAGAGTAATAACCGGTCTATTCCATGCAATATTAAACGGAACACGCCGGTTACAATAACCGGTCTACGCATTGCACAACTCAACGGAACAGGCCGGTTACAATTACTTGTCCAACGAATGTTTCTCATAAGGATAATATGCGGTCTACGCCATGAATATTTACACCGGGCGGATCCGTTGCACCAAACATACAAAGTTACATACAACATGGGCTCTGACAAGTATAGGGCGTACTTTAGGTGGGTCAGAACTACTGCAAATCTCTACGGAATATCCCAATCATCATCCGGGAGTTCGTGTGCGGCATCTAATTTCCTTCGCATCACTAAAATACCCCGGTGAACGCTAACAACCGGGATGTTTTTCACAGAAAAGCTAAAGTCCATAGTGCCCTCGTACTCCATCCACTGGGTATAAACAGTTCTCTCTGCGGGCGGCACAATATATAATAAGTTCAAATATCAAGCCATTTTTTACAATTTTACTTTAAAACCACGAGTACAAATTTCCAGAAACTGCACGACTACTTCTCCGAGCTTTAACCCCAATGAGCTCTACTGCGTGACTGACGTTTTCCACACGCTTACCAACGACGTCCGCTCAGCAGTAACTCTAACGCATTACCCGTGCTTC
The DNA here is from genome assembly GCA_009870155.1 of Pseudobourletiella spinata. Taxonomy (NCBI): domain Eukaryota; kingdom Metazoa; phylum Arthropoda; class Collembola; order Symphypleona; family Bourletiellidae; genus Pseudobourletiella; species Pseudobourletiella spinata. The sequence goes on along the minus strand of WJFA01002475.1, from coordinate 2,959 downwards.
GGCCGGCCGGCATACGCTTTCCGCCAATCGTAGGCACCCGCGGCTGATTTCAAATCTGACCACGTTGGCTCCTACCAACGTTCCACTTGGCTTATACTTAACAGCTACTAGATCATAACTCATTTGTACTCCGGTTACTCGCATACTATCAGCATGCTCGTGACTTCACTCGTGATACTGAAAGAACTACGGTTCGAATTTTGGGATTATTTTCAAACAAACAAATCCTGTGATGTAACACTCAAGTGTGGACCGACCCTCTTTAGGGCTCATAAGATAATTCTCTCGGTAAGAGTTACGTATTGAAATCAATTTACTTTCCTCAAATTACGGCAAAGTCCACTGAAACTGACTGGGAAAGAAAATAATAATTTCAACCAACGACGTGTCTTTCTTATGAACCGAGTAGAGTGTCTCGCCCGTACTCAAGAGTCTGTTCGACGTCGAAACCGCTGCCTTTGAGCTACACTCTGTGACATTGTGTGAGCTTACAATTTTGCTGGAATTCATCTACACAGGCTCCGTACGCCTCCGGGACATGGACCAGGCTCGTTTTGGACAGTTAGCTGTTGCGTTTGGGTTGACCTTCACTGCATCAGAAACAGTGCAGGCAAGAGGAATCTTTTTAATATTACTTAATTTAACTGAAAGGTTGACTTTACTTAGGAAGCCTTTTAATAAAATCTTAATAGTGCCGTACGGTCAGTGATAATAAAATTGAGTTCGAGTTAAAAATTCTTATGAAAGTCTCTAAATCAAATAAACCCATCTGTGATTACTTACAGAAAATCCCTCGCCATTATCCATGTTTGATTTGCAAGAAGGTAGTGTCCCGCAAACATCGTTTCGTCCACGAGCCGGGTCAATTTGAGTGCCCTTACTGTTCAAGAATTTATACTCGCGAGGACAATATGCGACAACATGTGACCCGAGTGCATGAACTTAATTCTGTTCTTCAGTAAATTGAGTCGGTGTCGATTATTGAACTTACCTAGTTTAAATTTAATAAAGACCTGGTAGAAAGACTGATAATTTTCAATAATTTATGCAATACATAGGCATCATTCCTCAACTCTCACTGATCACCGGGACTCTCTTCGATTACCACCCAGTCCTCGTCCGAATCTTCATGCTCGTTCCAAACATGCGAGATCCAACGAACGCTCCCTCGTCTCTTCCGGCGGGGTCGGGTATTAAATGCCTCCGGCTTGTATCGATCCGCGGGTTTGCTGGTTCGGGTTGACCGACGTAATCTTCCGCTGGTTGAACTTCCGGTTTGCTCTCAGTCTCAGTGGCTTCTGAACCCGTGTAGGTAGACACACCGCTGCTATCTCCACCGGATGAACCTCAGTTTGCACCTCGATCTGTTCCGGCTTATCCACGATGTGTTCTTGCCCGTCCTTCGTCCGGGCTAACACCTCCGTCATGGACCCTGGCTGACCCTCGATCACGTCCACACGCTCACAACTCATTCTCTCGTCCGTGACCTCAACATTCTCAACTACAGGAACCTCAGGTTGGCTCTCGATCATTGGCGGGTTACCTGGACTCGGAAAATCAACATTATCTATCGGTACACTCCCACAGTCGTTCTCAATCTCTCGTTCGTAATTGTTGTAGATTTGTTTATTCTCTTCCGTTTCTTCCGCACGGTTCATCTGTTCCCGAGTCAAGGTTGAATCACGTTCATCATCTTCCGCCGTCTCATTGGTTTGCATTTGGATTTCATCAGGCCACTCATCGGAGGCTTTCCCGTCTCTCTCCGAACCCGAACCTTCTTGATCTTGTGACTCTGACTCATCTCTCAGTTCCAAATCTGGGTGGGTGCTCTCTTCGGTAATCTCCTCGTCCTCGGATGGAAGACCTTGCAAGTACTCAAGCACCTCCGACTCAACCTCAACTCCCCCGGTTTGATCCGCAGCCTTCGTGATTCCTTCCACCATCTCTTCGTCCTCCGATTCGAGGCCCTGCAGGTACTGCTGCACCTCCGCTTAACATTCAGCACCAACTGTCTCATTTACCAGGAGATTTCTTTCAGTCCTCATATCTGAACCGGTCTCATTCGAGTTATGCTCTTCGTTCATTTCAGCACCAAGTACACTCGTGGGTGACTCACTACTCGATAGCAGCACACGTTGAACTTTCTTCTGAGGGTACTCAGTGGAACTCCCTGAACTTTGTCCGTCCTTTTTTTGATGGGGTCTCTTTAGACTCGATAACGCAAATATTTTATGCGCCGTTGGTCCATCACTCGACGATACACTAGACTCATTATTCGTGCTTCTACTAATCCATGTCAGTTTACTGTAGTTTTATGTACATTTCCACTCTCGACAAATGGAGGTGCTTCCGGATTTAAAGTTATTTGATTTTCTTGGGCAACTACCGGTGTTTGCATGGTTCGATCTTCTGATACTTCAGTATTTAATGACCCAGCAATTACGTCACCCTCGGTTTCCGCAAGTCTCGCCTGTAGCAACTCCTTGAGCGTCGGATGTAACCTCGATGGGGTGAACCGAGAATTCAACGCCAAGTTGAATTCAGCTTGAGCCTGAGCTGTTACGGGAATCACTATCTCTTCCCGTTTGCTTTCAATCACCCAGTCGACTGTATCCGACTTCGGAGTTGCCAGTCCCAGAACTTCCAAACTCGGACAATTGCTGATGTCAAGGGGTCCTGTGAGTCTGTGCTTCCATAAGTTTCCACGCTGGTTCCTTCTGCTCGGGACTCATCGCTACCCCCCGAGTTCTCTCGCCGACAGTTACTCAAGAGCTGGGTAGTTTCCATGGGTTCTTCTGGTTTGCCATTCACGGTTGGTTCACAATTTTCATCGATTTCCATCCTTTCAACAGTAGTATTTACGTCCGTCACCTGTGCGGTATTGCTAATGCTTGGCGCGTTTCGACTTTGATTTTCACCAGGTTCTATATCACGGAAAATATTTACACTACGAGAACTT
>WJFA01002474.1:0-15819 GCA_009870155.1 Pseudobourletiella spinata | reverse complement strand
AAAAAGGAAGGGGGAGCGGAGTGGCAGATTTATTCCTGGGCTCAAGATTCAAGGAGTGGATACGGCACTGGAACAATTTGTGAAGTAAGTTTTTCTATTCGGTTACCCTTCCATGATTTACAGGGGAGTTCCTCATGTGTATACGTGTATGTATATATGTATGTATGTATACGCATTAATATGAATGAGGGCGTAATGTAATGCTGCGAATGTGGACTTCGGCCTAGGATTTTCTCCCGTAACAACTGCGGATTCCGACCTGTCACTATTTCACTTATAACGTGATTCATTGTGTGCAATTCATTGTATTAAACGGGACTGAATGCTGCCATTATTGAACCCACCAACTTTCTCTTTACCATAATCAATGTATTGTATGTGCCGGGCAGAGCATAGTTACTCGGACTGAATACCAAGGCAGTTGACTCCATGCTCTATCGCCATAATATGGACAGTAATTCCACTGCCAGCGGAGGGTCCGTATGACAGGAATGGAAACGTAATGAAAATGTTGCTGTGAGACGGAAGAAAGATGTTGTGCCGCAACTTTCACCTTCCCTTCACCCGAGGTCAATGGCTTCAATATTCCATGTCCTTCAATGTGCACCACTACACCCGCCACTTCTAATAGTCCAGGACGAGCAGCGGCAGCAGCCCCTTTCATCAGGCCTCCGAATATTGAGCAGCGACCAGTACCGTCGCCCCCAAATTTTGGATGCGAACTCGATGCATTGGCACCGCACTGACACGATGGTAATCTTAATAGGCTGATCACAATAGGCTAGTTAGGGTATTTGAGTTAATAACATTAAACGATCTACCATTTCTTTGAATTCAAAGCGAATCGGACTAGAAAGTACTTCAGATTTATTACAAAACGCTTTGAAATCAAGCAACCCACATTTGGGACTCGATTTCGTTTACCATCTCAATTCCATGTACTCTAAACGGTAAGCATTACTTCGCCAAACGTGAAAAGTGAAGTCCACAATTTATTATTATTTGCTTGGACCAACAATATTTTATGTTTAATACTGAATGATGCACTGTCCAGAGTCAATTAACTTTGATTAAACCTTTCGGCCTGGATCATACAAGAGAGTTTAGCCCGGTAAGCTGGGATTGATCTTGTGAGACTACAAATTACTAAGAATCGTACCACATTCAGCGATTTGATAAACATCAGCCTTACTTACGAACATAACCATGTCAAATGATGGCCGGGTACCACATTGCTATTCTGGAACCACAAAAGATGGACAAAGGTTAATAGAATGAACACAATGGACAGTGAAAAAAATTTCTCCAACGAAATCATTAGGTTATGTGAAACATATTAACCACGTGGACGACAATCAATGGCAACATGCAACTTATTTTACTTCCAAGAGTACAAAATATCGTAAAAGCTAATATATTATACATTAAATATAATTATAGGTTACACATGCTTGCCGTAGTTGGGGATCAATTATAACGTTTGCTGCTCCAACAAAACCCCAATATTTCACAATTCTAATAGATTGAAAGGCTCCCTGGAGGCAGCATCGAATATCCCGCAACCCTGGACCTAGCTAACTATCCCTAAGTCAGTCATCGATGCAGTGGTTTTCAGATCAACCAAGAAATTGGCCCCTTCAACTGCAGTTCCTCAACAATCTTTTGTATGACGGCTCCCTGGAGGAAAGAATGTAAAGCGGAGCAGGATGAACTTATAAATAACATTGCTAACATTCATAACGTCATTGTGTATGGCCCGTTTTTGAGATCCAAATGGTCAGCAGGAGGGTCACAATCACCAGATGTCCTCCCAGCACTGAAATCTTAACTTTTACAGGTGAGCGTGGGCAGGGCCATTTAGCATAACTGAACTTTTCTTATTTTGTCCCTAAGTGCTCTTCATAGGGACTGGTCAATAATTCGTTTCATAATCGTAAGATATCGCTGGTTTTTGAGTTCTTCCAGATAAATCATGTGTCTGGGGGGTCTTCATGCGGTTCGCGCGAAGAGGTATGAATGAAAAATGGTTCAGGATAGGAATTCAAATTTAACAAATGTATTGGACTGATTTCACGTACAGGCACGAAAGAATGGCTCAGATTGAGTAGAAATACGGTTAAAAACAGTTTAGATGGCTACAGTTCGAATATCAGTTGTATAAAATTACGAATTATTTCCCATGTAAATTTTTCACGGAGGGATACGAGTATTTAGATTTTTTAAAATAAAAACCGTTTAAATGTTTTTTTCTGTCATGCAAAGAAATTCTTTCAAAGTTCATTTGATAAACTTGATGTAGTATTTGGATGTCATGATGTTTTGAAGGTGGTCATGGAATTTCGTTACCATCGCTAATTCAAGGTAGTCATCACTGACTGCATGTGATGCTCATGTTGGTCAAAAGGAATGTCAAACATGTGCTGCATCTGAGCAGGTGTTCTGGAAAAATACAGGCTGGGTGAGTAAATGTCGCTCATCAATGTCTGGTTAAGTTTCAACATTACTAAGCATAATTCTAGTTAAAATCGCTTGGAGTTCAGGAGAGACTTTGGGAAATTTCAGATTGATTCAGAATAAGATCGTCTCGGTTCGAGATTGGACTGATTGAGGGAGATGCTCATTGGCTTCAGATGGCTCAACTTGGACATGGCGCATTAATATGATGTTTTGGTATTCAAATTCTTGCACAAACATTCTCACTTGAGCTTGAAACTGCGTTTATTAGACAGGATGGAAAATCTTCAAATTATTCCTTTATTTAATTAAATATATAAATGAAAGCTCAAATTTTGAATCAGACAGTTAAATTGTTTCTATATTCCAGTCCAGTGAAGAAAGCAGGGTTGGCCAAGTTAAAAAATATTATTATAAAAGGTTTTGCGGGACTCATCTCCGTAGTCTAATGGCTCAAATATTAGCTGCTTGCATATTTGCAAAACATTTCGAGTTTATGACAAACCCAATGCGAAGTGGATCTAGTTAACAGGAACTTACAAACCATGTGTTGACATTATCTACTTCAAACATAAACCCAGTTGTTGAGGCTTTATTCTTTTCAAACAATTGAATTCAAAAATTGAATTTGCATTTGGTGCAATCCACACATTTTAATTATTTTGCAAGATGAAGTTAATGGACAGGAGTGTTTTAATATAAATGTGGTGCTAGGCTTGCAGTTATTTTAAATTGCATGGTATGAGCTGTCATAAATAATGAATGATTACTTAAACAGTAAATGCAACGGTCGAATTACATTCACAGCTCCATAAATAGACTACTACATATGCAAATATGAACATTTCTTTCAATTTTGGTTGTACCCCAACCGCCAAAGCTTAAAATGTTGCCAATGAAACAACACTTTTTCACTTGACTCACAATTTGATAGATTTACTGTTTCAAGTCTAATTCCAACTAGTAGATCTTGTAAACTTTAGCAACATCAAAAGCAAGAAATACAAAGTTCAAGTAAAAGAAATTTTTTTAACTTTAAATTTTGCGTGATATCGCCTTGAAGACTACAAATTCTTGATACCAACAAAACCATGCTAATTTTTTAAAATTTCAGTTGAAATGACTACATATAACTGTTAGAAATGCTGTTCATTGCTTGAAAACTCCATTGAGACCACCTTGGCTGTTGTTCAGTTACTTTCCGCTGAAAATTTGAGATTTCTAGAAATCAAGTACATTCTACCTATCCTATTAGTAAAAACACTCACTAATACTTTTTAAAGTTAAAGTAGGAAGGTATTTGAAGTACAAGGCAGACTTGGTGTCTCCGAGTGTTACAATTTTGCCTCCTTGTGGAATACTAGCAAATAATTTCGGCTCTAATAACTAGACTAGAAAATTATGTCATTCCCTCTAAAGAGGAGGTCGTGTCTATCATGGTTTCCTAAATGTGACCAGCGTTTGGGTGCTTTTCTAATCCTTAATTTCCTTGCAATAATGAACATTTTTCATTAGATGAACTTCTGGGTTGTCCTGATAAACTGGTGCCAACACTGTCATAAATGTGAAACAGCTGGAATTATGATAAACTACTTAGCTTAGTGCCAATTTATCCAAACAAATCTTGTTGCACCATTTGTTTTATCGTGGGACAGAAGATTTGGAAATGCATTTGAGCTTTGACCGTTTGATTTGATTCCAATTCAAGAACTTTTCATGATTTAATGGTCTGTGAACAATCCTTAATTTTCAAGCTTTCTCTTGAAAGAAAAATTGTTGGAGAATAATGATTTCATCATTGCCTTATGCCTGAAAAACACAACCTCCAAATCTAGTTGAAGTAAAAGGACATCAAAACAAGGACAGAGTCTTGAAACTTTGCACTGCAGTGCTTATTTGTAAAGAGAATCTTGTGCTGGGATCTTGTTGGCATAGCATCCGTAATAATAAAATGCGTATTAACAACAACCACAATTATTTAGGTCAGTGTGTGAGGTTAGTGTGTTTGATTGAATTTAAAGTGGGCCTGAATCAGCCTCCAAGTCTCGAAGCTTTCGAATAGTGAATTGTACCTTACAACGCGTGGCTAAGTTTGAGTGTTTATTTTCTTCAAAAGAGAGTCGACGACTTTCGGTATTACATAGATTATTTTGCTCTGAAAATCTCCAGGCAGAAAGATACCTACTGCACTTGTTGCGGTTTCATTGTCCTGGAAACGTCAGCAGTCTGGTTCAGTACTAGTTCAGACATTCAATTTATCCCGAAGATGTAAGATTAATATTGCCCTAACAAATTCTGAAATGCCACCCACCTCCAAGTTAATCCCACCCCAAATTTCCTGTTAAAATGACAATAAATCACAGTTAATGGAAATTCATGCTCACTTGTACACAATTATTTGAAAACATAACATAGACTCACTTCAGCGTATTATTAATGTACCTTAGCTTGTTACCTGTAATTTCAACAAACTACAGCTCCTTCACAGAGATGAGGACGTCCGTGATAAAAACATCGATTGATTTCTAGCGTAAGCAAGCATTTTCACTCTCCAATTCATCGCATACCCCAATCTTGAGGGACTTGAGCTGTAAGATCTTGGAAAAAATGAATGAATTTAGGATACGTTCCTTTCAATTCCACCAAAACATACCACCAGTCAATCTCACCTGAATTTTGTCAGAGCACACAATTGTCGTTTACCAGTAGATTATGGGTTATGTCATGGTAAGTTGATGGGCCACCTTCATTTTATAAATTTTGCGAACTATGGGACTTGCTAGAACAAAGTATTAACAGAAGAGGAGTACACTGATTTCGCCGCCCCCAGCTTTTGCCTTCTGCTGCTATCGCCCTAAACACGCGCAAACGCTCAGCTGCTTTCCCCCTCTTCCATGGCATGGAGAGGATTTGGCAATATTGCTGCCCGTATAAGCTCCTAAGCTAAGCTTTAATGAATGATACATTCACACTCAAACCCATAGTCGGTTTATCTACGGATAATGTAGCTTTAAAGGCCCCAACTCCCCCCAAGGATACTTTCCCTGGTCACAGCTGAGAACCACCACCTTAATAGCACCGACCTATGGCTGATTTCATTTTTGATGCGAAATCAGCTGGAGGGAATCGAAACCTTTTCCTTTTGTGGCGTTCCGTTGGCGAAACTAATCGAATGCCCCTGGACTAGCCAGACTAACTAGTCAAGAGTATACATCTTATACCATAAAATTACCCGTCGTTCTTAGTTTAGCGCTTCAATCCTGGATCCATTACATGCCATGTACATATGTTGAGTGTTTCTTCTTCCTCTGCTCTTCAGGGCATAGGGCTTTTCGATTTCACATACATAGTAATCGGGGATAGGGCTTGACAAAAGAAATACATAAGTGCTTGGGCGACATAAGACTTTTCCATTGTATATACATAATAACTAGGGATAGGGCTTGACTCAAGAAATACATACATGTTTGGCCACATAAAGATTTTCCATTGCATAAACATAGTAATCGGTGATAGGGCTTGACTCTAGATTTACATACATGCTTCGCCGCCGCAAGTTGAGCGCCTCAATTCTGCATTCGTTATTACATGGCATGTGCATATGTTGACGGTCTCTTCTTGCACTACTCTCCTGAATAGGGCTTGACTGCATAAATGCATATAAGCTTGACCCAAGCAGGAGGCGGCAATTGTATATTGGGGATACGACATCCACACGCATCGGGATACCACTCGCGCATAGCATTTCCATATGATTCCCTCACATGCAATTCGTCCATTGCAGCATGCCGCAATTACTGTAAGGTGTATTCACGGCATGGTTGCATTAAAATTTTGACGGCCTGCATTGCTATTCGTTTGTCGAGTGTTATTTATTTCGAATGTCATACTCCTACTTATAGTCATGTCGCCTGTCATGCTGTTACGTTTCTCCATGTCACATGTCACTCTGTTATATTTGTCCATGTCGCATGTAATGATGTTGCATTTTGCACGTCACATCTCATAATGTAAAATGTCTGCATATATCACCTGCTGTTGTGATATTTGTCCATGTCGTATAGCACGCTATGTTTGTCCAAGTTACATGTAACACATTTTTCCATGTCACATTTCATGGTGTTAAATTAATTCGTCACATGTCACACTGTTACAGTTTTCCATATCAGATGTCGTAGTGTTACATCTTCCCGTCACATGTTACAGTCTTACATATATCCATGCGGCATGCCATGTTGCTAACTTTGTTCGTCGCATGTCATGATGGTACATTTTTCCACGTCGCTCATACTGTTGTGATATTTTTCCATGTCGCATCGCATGCCATGGTGTATTGTTAATTCCGCATGCCGCAATGTAATACATATACTGACAGCAGGTGCTGTTATGATTTTCGTCAATGTCACATGTTATGGTGCTACATTTTTCGTCACATGTTACCCTGTTATATTTGTCCATGCAGCATGCAATACTGACCGTTTGTCCATGTACCATGTCACGTTGCAATATTTATAAGTACAAAATTAAACAAAGTAGCGACAGAGGGCGGTGCTTACAGTATTTCATTTACATTTTGGTCGTTGTTACTATTTTCCTGTACTGGAAGGCGGTAACGCCACCGCCGGGCACCAAGGCACACGTGTTTAGGTAAGATTGGATGTTAACTGGCAAATATGTAGTTCGCATACCGGCTGCCAGTGTTAGTGCATATGTTGAAAATTTGTTCAGTTGGTAGGTGGGAGTTGTTCAGTGTGGACGTTCACAGGCAATGTATCGTATGTCGGGCTTTTCAAAATTGTGAAAGCTTCTACAAAAGGTGTCTACGAAGTTCTTGGCTTAGTATACCCTTTTGATGTAAGAATTTCAAATGACTAATTTCATATTATCTTTATTATCATATTATCATTATCTTATACGATAAATTTATCCGTGGATATTATTTTAGCGCCTCAAACCAGACGCGTTCCATGGCAGATACATACGTCGAGGATTTTTATTTCACTGCTGGTCAACAGATACGGCTGGGACACAGCGTATACATATTACTGGTCAACATGTGATGGAATAGGAAATTATTCGCGGTTCTTAGTTTAGGGATTGGGCTGGGACAGGGCTCATACGTACTTCTCGGGGATATTAGTAAGCCGTTGGTGTAAATATGATTGGTCAAGCGGTGGTGGGATTGGGCAGGGACACGAAATATTCATACTTATAAGAGGTACGACTGGGAGTCCCACTGTATTGGTTCTCAAGTCATATGTATACGAAGGGTTTTCTACTACATTGCTGAACAAGTGATAGGCATTGACCACAATACACCTCCCGCATGCCACCAAACCATTTACATGCTGTTTCTCGCCCTTAACCCGCATGTGCGAAGCACATCTATGCATACACTTCAGACGTCTTTCACGCTGATCTCCCTTCAGTAAGGCAACAATACATGTGTATGCAAAGTTGAAACCTTGTAACAGCATTACACGCAACATGGGCAAATGTAATGGCATGTCTTGTACATGTGTAGCATGTCTCGTAAACACATGTAACAGGATATCATGGGCATGTGCTACACTATGGCATATGACTTCAGGACGTGAGATGCGACGTAATTAGACATGGATAATTGTAACTACATGCGTTGCGACATGGAAAAATGTAACAGCAACACTAGGGGGACATGCACTTGCAACATCATTATTTAAGACGAGCGGACATAGACAAATGCAGCAACATTATTTATGATACAAGGATATGGACAAATGCAACAGCATCGTTTAAGACACGGGGACATGGAACAGCATGAAATGCGGTTCAGGTACGTGTAACAGGATAAAATACGACATGTGAAAATGCTACACCATTTTATGCGAAATTTACAAATGAATCATTATGACATGGTACGTGGATGGACTTAACAGCATTTCAAGCGGGATGGACAAATGTTACTGCATTTCATGCGACGTGGAAGTAAAACATTATTTCTTGTGGCCACGGTTAAATTTTACAGCATTACATGTGCAAATGAAATGGCATGCAACCCCATTTAGTGGGACATGGGCAAATGCAATAGCAACATACGGTTACACGGACAAATGCAATAGCATTATTCAATACACGGGGACATGAACTTGAATGGTGTCCATGTAACATGTGTGCACACATGATGTGGTAACGTGTGTTCCTAACCTAGGTTACGTTAACATAGGGCCGGTACTGATGTTGACGTAGCATGTCCTATTTCTGGCAGATGAAACATATGTATATATGTATATGTATATATATATATATAACGAGGGTTTTTATTTCACTACTGCTCAAGGGATAGGGTTGGGATGCGGCATAATTGCGGCAGCTTTACATAAGAGTTGTGCAAACGAAAAAGTAATACCTGTGATATGGGCAAATGTTACAGCATTGCATGGTACATGGATAAATAGGAGCATTATATGTCGTATGGGACAAATTTTACAGCAACACCTGTGAAGTGCAGAATCATCCTTACATGCGACATGGGTAAATGGGACCGCAATACATGCGACATGGGTAAATGGGACGGCACTACATGCGACATGGGTAAATGGGACCGCACTACATGTGACATAATTACATGCTTCGTGGGCGAATCTGACATCAGTATATGCATGCAGCATTTTCAAACTTAGCATCATTACATGAGACGTGGGCAAATGTTACAGCTTTACCTACGACATGGGTAAACAATAAAATTACAAGGTGGCATGGGCAAATTCGTAAGCAATACATGTGACATGGGTAAATAAAAAACTGCAGATGACATGGGCAAATGTTAAAACAAAATTTGGCAAGATAGCGCAAGTGGTAACGCATTCAACTAACGCATAGTTTAAGTAAACGCATTACAGGTGTTGTGGGCAATCCGTGTAGCACTTTATGGTTCATGAGTGAATAACAGTAATACATGTGCCATGTGTAAATGTTACAACATTACCTGTGACATAGGAAAATGCGGCAGCTTCACATGCGACATGTGTAAACGAAAAAGCATTGCATGTAATATGAGCAAATGTTACATGTTACATCATTACGTATAACATGGGGAAGTGCGACAGCATAACCTGCGACATGAGTATTGCAGCAGCAGTCCATCTAACATGGACAAATTTGCATATGCATTGTAAAGGACGAATAAGTAACAGCACTGCATGGTGACACGGGAAACTGTTACAGCTTAACCTGTGACATGGTAAAATGCGACCGCATAATATGCGACATTGTTGCGTGTTATATAAGCGAAAGTTACAGCTTTATAGGTGACGTGGGCAAATGGTACAGCATTGCATTGGACATGTGTTAAGTAAAAGCATTTAAGGTAACATTTGAAATCGGTACAGCAATTGCAACAAAACTACGTGCTTTGTGGGCGAATCTGACATAAGCACATGCGGAATGGGCAAACTTAGCATTACTACACGATACATGTGCAAATGTTACATCAATACCTGTTACATGCAGAAATGCGACAGAAATACATGCTACATGGATAAATACAACATAATTACATGCTTCGTGGGCGAGTCTGACATCAGCATATGAGGCATGGGCAAACAGCATTATTACACGAGACATGGGCAAATGTTACATCAATACCTGTTACATGCAGAAATGCGACAGAAATACATGCTACATGGATAAATACAACATAATTACATGCTTCGTGGGCGAATCTGACATCAGCATATGAGGCATGGGCAAACTTGGCATCATTGCATAACACATGGACAAATGTTACAGCATTACATTTGACATGGGTAAATAACAAAATTACAAGGTGGCACGGCAAATTTTTTAGTACTACATATGACGAGGGTAAATAACAGCACTGCAGATGACATCGAAAAATGTTACAGGAAGACGTGACATGTTAGCGCAAGTGGTAACGCCTTGGATTAACGCATGGGTTGAGTGTACATATTACAGATGTCGTGGGCAGTCGGTTTAGCATTTAATTCTACATGGATGAATAAAAGCATTACATAGGTATGTGCAAATGTTACAGCATTACAAGCGACATGTGTGAACGGAAAAGCATTGCATGTAGTATGGGCAAATCTTACAGCATTACGTATGACATGGGGAAGTGCGACAGCATAATCTGCGACATGGGTATGTGCAGCAGCAGTCCATGTAACATGGACAAATTTCAGTTGCTTATGCATTTCGAAGGACGAATAAGTAGCAGGACTCCATAGTGAAATGGGCAAATTGTGTCATGGTGAAATGCGACCGCATAATATGCAACATGGGTACATGCAACATTATTACATATGACATGGGCAAAAGTTACAGCATAACAGGTGACGTTGGCAAATGGTATAGCACTGCATTGGAGCTGGGTTAAGTAAAGGCATTAAAGGTAACATGTGCAATCGGTAAAGCATTTTATTGGGCATGGTTAGTATTACAGGTGACATGTGTAAATGTTTTAGCATTATACGTCACATGGGGAAATGCGACAGCATAAGATGCGACATATACATGTACGACAGCATAACATGCGATATGGGTACATGCAGAATTATTTTATGCGACATGGGCGAAATTTACAGCATTACATGTGACGTGGGTAAATCACAGCATTACATAGGACCTGGGTAAATCACAGCATTACATAGGACCTGGGTAAATCACAGCATTACATAGAACCTGGGTAAATCACAGCATTACATAGAACCTGGGTAAATCACAGCATTACATAGGACCTGGGTAAATCACAGCATTACATAGGACCTGGGTAAATCACAGCATTACATAGGACCTGGGTAAATCACAGCATTACATGTGACATTTGCAAATGTAGCAAGCATATACGCGACGTGGACGTTTGTAGCATCACAACCGAAGACATGAACAAGTGTAACAGCAATACAGGCGACGTATACAATGATAGCAGCAACACATACGACCTGTGGACAATGGTAAAAGCAGCACCTTAGAAATGGGCGACTGTAGCAGTGGTTTAAGTGACAAGAACTAATGTGGCGTTAACAAGTGTTTCATCGGGAAATATAATGTCACGACTCGAGAAATGGGCAAATGTAACAGGAACACGTGACATGAACAAATGTAGCAGCAGCATGTATGCGCCAGGGAAGACTGTGACGAACGCAAAGTAGGTATTAAGACATAAACCGAATACGTCGGAACATGAAAAAATGACTCTTTTTTTATTTAATTTTAAAAGAACTAGTTATAACATTTCGCACGTGTTATCCACCTCCATGGACTTGTAGATTTTGGAATTTTTCAGAAACACCCCACATCCCACGCAACGCGTGGGCAAACCCGCTTGTGTAGTGCATACAAAATTCACTGGCTTGATTTTAGCAATTTTTCGAAAATGAGAACTTTCTCGAATTTTTCGAAATTTCCATACCAGTATTTGTTTTTGTATATGGTTTGTAAGTGGTCAATAAAGTGGCAAAGCCGGGCAAAAATGATACATTAAAATGGGATGCTTTTAAGAAATGTCGATTTTTTGAGATTTTCAAGACGAACAAAACCATACTGGCTCTTTAACATATGGCAATACTTCTGAGATAGACCGTTTTTCTCTTATTCACTATGGTTATTACTGTAATATCTCTTACAATCTCTGGAGGTAAATGAACCGGAAAGTTGAGGGCGAATGTTATGTCTAAAGCGTGTCTCAAAACTAAGTGTCACATTTTCTTTCACCTAGCTCCTGAACCCTTTGCTGCAGATCAATGATTTTTGTCCCAATCAAGTCCTAAGACTTTGGCAATTTGTTTGGTGCCACTCTCATTTGGGTCTCTTTGCTGATTATTGAGGTATAGTAATGAGACAAAATAACAGTACCGTAAATGGAACGCTTTTTGGGCAGTAATCCTGCACTCCGAGACGGCAGGCACTTGCTATAGCGCTTTCGAAAGCGCCTTTACTAGGCATTTAGGCTAGGTGCATCAATATTCACACTACCTGAAGGCCCAAATTGACCCTCCGAACAATGCTCAGTAGGCCGACCCATTTGAGAATGCCACCAAACAAATTCTCAAAGATTCAGGACTAGATTGGTATGAACATCATTGATCTGCGGCAAAAGAATCAGACGATAGGTTGAAGACGAATCTGACACATAGTTTTGAGACAGCCTCACCATTCCCATTTGCTCGCTACCTCGTACCTCTCTGAAAATATTTAATCGTTACATTCCTGCTAAAAACTCCTTCTCTGAGCATCATTTGCCGTTGTAACTTGGAAAACCATAGAGCATCAAGTGCGCTTCACGCGTTTATATGCATGGATGCTGCCAACTCTAAAGCAGGTGCACACTGGCAGAGTCATAATTGTCAGTAATCTGATTACACGGGTCAGAAATCCCATATCCTTGGCTGCCGTCATATTGACCCAAGTCACAACTCGCCCGGATTTACTTGACCGGACTGGTTTTTATTTCCTCCCCCAAGAACACATTTTGCAGTCTTGGACGGGCGAGGGACCTGATTAATGGAGATCATTGATTCATACAAAGCGGCTGTAATGATGTCCCTTTTTATGTCAAGGAGTGCTGCGTTTGACTTCGTTGAAGAGGCTTCCTCACGGTAATTCCTGGAGAGAACGCTGCAAATTTTCATTTGGGTTTAGAATTTACATTGTACTCACCATTCCACCGCAACCATTTCAGTCGCACTTGAAATTCTGTCAGTAGAAGTACCCCATCACATTCTTCCCAACGCATCTTCGCCAGTGCTTCAAATTAAATGAATATGGGCAAGCCAATTTACACAAAGAGTGAAATGGGAAATGAAAAATTGGTATATTGGTGGTTATGAATACGTTTATAGACGTAATTACGTTAGTGGGGAGCGGGTGTAGCTTTTTGCGGACAGAAAGTGTTCTGGTCGAGTTCTGGCTGTTTCACGAGATGTTAAACAGCATCAGGATCACACATGTAATCTTCGACCTCTAAAAGCGGTAGATGCGGAAACTCAGACCTGACCATTCGTTCTGGCTGTTTCGCGAGATGTTAAACAGCATCAGGATCACACATGTAATCGTCGAACTCTTTAAAATTGGTGGATGCGGAAACTCAGATCTGAGAATTCAGGAGAGTCACAAAGTCTGAGGTCAATAGTAGCAAAGGGGGGTACACGTGCAAACTGAAAAATTCGTTGAAAACAAATGTTGAATCCAATAACAATTTTCCAGTTTTGAGTTTCCAGTCAGTCCTCGTTAATACACACAGTTAGTCGTAGGGGGAAAAATTGCTGGGATTTTTTCCAGAATTCGATGAAGTCTGTTACAAATGAGTTTACGCGCCGCTTAGAATCACGGCGGTGATCCCCCGAATCCTGAATCGAGTCAGAGGATTACAGTGGAAACCTGTTAAATTTACGCACGTCCCCGTCCCTTCCTTTCATTAGAAATAGTGACCTTGCAGGAGAACGCCATTTTGTGGAGGGCTGCCCGAAGAACCAGAACGAACTCCTCCCTGTATTCGGCTTCCAATTTCGCGCATTGCGCATGACAATTATGGGTTACCCACATGAACCATCACTCATGCAGCTAGAATTTACTCGGCCGTACGGTGGTGGGGACCTGGTGGTGGAGGATCTCGATCGGATTGTCACCGTCGCATGTCGCATAAGCAGAAAGTATAGCGCTCATGGGGCCAGCCTTCTGTTGAATCCGCAGTACAGAAAAAACCCTCTGTGGTCAAATGTTGTCGTACTTGCGGGGTACAACCCACCGCCGCACTGCATTCGTGCGTGGACTTGTGCGTGAATTTAGAACATATACTCAGCGACGCCGACTGCATGGCTGGAGGCTCGGTAACCATCTTTGCAGAATTACGAGGACAACTAGAAATACAGTGTCCCAAAATGATACCTCACATTTGCAAAACATCCGTCGCAGCAAATTTTTTGGGGGTAAGGTCGTCGGGGGAATATAAAATAAATCCTAATATGGCGCACTTGCAGTTCTTTTATGCTTGCACAAATTATCCTGCTTAATCATTGCTGAAGACTTAACGCAAAACATTAACGTAAACATAATTTTGAAAAGCAAATTATTGTTTTCAAAGAATATTTGTAGTCGAATCGAATAGCCGCGTAGGTGTCAATGATACGCATTACAATTTGTAAGAAATTTACAAAGAAGTCGAGTCGTACCTCATTCAGTCAATCGCCTTACAAAGTATAGGTGAATCGTATCGCAGTTGGCAGTATCCGAATCGCATCGCAGTTAACAAACCGCAGTTCTCAGCAGACGAATCGTATCGCATTGAATGAATCGCAGCTCGCAGCAGTCAAAACATTCAATACATCGTGGTTTGCAAACAAATCAAAGCACGCTTGCATTGGCTCGATCAATTGAAAGAATATCATGGCACACTACAGTGGTTTGGCTGCTGGTTGCGGGGGTTTAGACGCTGGACACTAACTTGAAGGTCAACTGTCAACTTTATCCGTAGGCAATCCAGACAGATGATTCATTTGAAAGAGGCTTTGAAATATGATTGAGCCCCCCCCTTAAACATCCCGCTAACGGTCAAGAAAATGCTCCGTATTCTGTGACATAACAACGCCAGCAGCCGCCAATTCCAAGGGTAGCCGATTAAATGATGCGTCAACAATGCATCTCAAACACAGATACCTTTCAAATGAATTTTAATATTTGTGTCACAGCATCCTCGTGCCAAAACGGATCCAGAGCACATTCCCGCCCGGAATGAGCTCGCTCCACCTATACCCTACAGGAAATCAATGTTCGATTTTGGATACTGGACACCAGTCTTCGTTAAAGGTCCGAACAGGTCAGGTAATTCAATTATCCGATCTGAATCCAATCCGATCTGGAAAATGGCAGATTAAAAATGCCCAATCTGAATCTGATCTGCAAAATGGCAAATCCGAATCTGATCTGATTTGCCTGGATAAGATGATCTCAAAATAAGTTCTGTTAAAATCTGTGGACTTCCAGATACCCGCGAATTCATCACCATGCCTTCCAACTTGACTGAGAACCGAGATACTTTGAAACAATCACAAATCCTTCTTCCCTGACCTGCCGTATGCCTCCCATTTGGTAACAAGAACCACCATATCTCTGGTTTTGACCAACCGATTTGGACATGGGTGGTGCCAAACGAAATCCCAAAGACTCCTCGCTCGATTAAGCCCTAAATCATCTCCGTCCATTGCGCTGTTCAGATTTAAATTTCAAAACAAATGGAATACATCACTTTGGAACAATCTGCACATATTCATGCAGTCAATTCAGAGTAGGCTGAGATTTATTACCTGCGATTAGTAGGTAATAAGAATGGTAGGGGGTAGAGAGACGGAAACTGAGGCCTTCAAATCT
>WJFA01002473.1:0-15820 GCA_009870155.1 Pseudobourletiella spinata | reverse complement strand
CCCACTCGCTCAGCCCTATGTTTTGTCTTGGTGTGGTTTGGGGTGATGCGAAACAGTTCAAATGGAGCCAAAAACCGTGACTGTAGAAACGAACGAGCTCGTGGCGGACTTTCACATGTACTACACAGAGATTTTATTTGAGACTGCCATTATAGGATGACTTTCCAGCCAAGAATGAGCCCATTTGCTCCTGGTGAAAGGGTGTGCTAGTAAAAAGTTATGATGTGATCCTGTCGTGCCAAATCGGGGGAAAATACCCTTCTCGGTGAAACACTCACCCCCGTGCCGACGACCATTGGAAAAAACCGACGACAGGAGGAAGAGGAGGAAATTTGGGGAGTTAATGCAGGCTTTCGGTGGGGACATTTTCAAAAAAAAACTCGACAACTCCGCGAGTGCGAGCAAATTTTCCGCTGGACGTGAGTACATTTATTTTTCGGAGGGACGGAAAATAACGAGCTTTCCCCGGCTCGTCCAAAGGGACCAATTTGGCAAAATAGTTTATTGTCCCTCGGATTCTACCCTTATGGTCCTCCCAGCCCCACACATGGCCCATACATCAATCATCCCGGAGTTTAGGTTTCAACAACGCACTGCCATTTCCGGAGGAGGTGGGAGGTGGTGGGGGTGAAGTTGAACTCGTTTTGGCACACTTACAGTGGGCACGCAGGCACATTGCAAACGCACGCGCAGCCACACATACGCCAACATAGGCTCGCACATGCAGGCAGCCACACATAAGCCAACATAGGCTCGCACATGCACGCAGCCACACATAAGCCAACATAGGCTCGCACACATGCGCGTAAAAAACAGGCAAATACATAAGTACGTACGTGCGAACATTGACACCCAGGCACTTGCGCACCCACAGTCACTGCGCACCAACACATGCACACACCCACAAATGCGTCACAAATGTACCCACGTCCGCGCGCCCACCTGACACACGTAGTACGTCCAAACTTCCGGCTCTACACGGACGTAATGCTTCTCCAATGGCACTTGTCGGCCCATACATTCAAACTTGGACGTTCAGTAGTGCTCGAGCCGTGGCACTTTTCCGCACATTTCCACCCGCCCCCCCCCACCACCATTTCGTACTCATTTGAGGACGTGCGTGCGTGGGAAAACGATCCTTTTTTCTGCCTCTTCGCCGCACCGCTCACGGTGAGGAGGCGGATGAGGTAGCCGGAGCAGCAGCGGGGACTTTTATGAGAGCTTTCCCGGCGCAGGAGCTTCATTTCCCCTAGTACAACATGTATGAGCCGCTGATTGGGACGCTGGTGAAAGGCTTGGTGAAAGTGGTCATTATGGGATAATAATAATCAACACTGTAGTTAGAGGGTGTTGATTCCAAATGGGGAAAGTAGTGGTGAAAGTAGTGGTGAAAGTAGATATCCTGTATATGTGCTGTTGAACAAAGGAGTTTTCTCCGTCTCCGCACTACTTTGCACGACAGTTGCCAACAACAACAACAACAACTACAGTGGCCCGTGCAGGGTGTCCCATAGTAATGAGTACCCGGGCTGGAGTGGTATTAAAATTGGTAACCATATTGGGTAGTGGTGCTACTACTGCTATTGGACTTTATCTCATGAATAATTCGACGGTCCGGAGGAGGAATTACCAGATGAGCCTAATGGGCTGGGCTATACAGTAATTTGTGGGGAAATATTTATGCCCGGCGGAGCGCAGGCCGGGTCCATGGAACACTTGTCCGCACTCGGTGTGGATCCCGACGATAAGATGGGCGTCTTATAATGAGCACCACATTAGCTCCAGTCAGTGCGGAACTTGAGTATATTTCCCGTGGTTGTTGTGCGGAGGGACATGGGGTGAGTGGTGGCGGGTGTAATAGCAATTTAAAGTCGGCGCATGAAAATCAAGTCCGCGCCCCTAATTTATCACCCGCGCACCCAACATTTATTGCATGTTAATCCCGGAGCTTTAAATTATGACGGGGTTTGCTATTAGCCTGTGGCCATTTTCCGGTCAGTGAGCCACCCCTCCGTGTGGGAGGACGTATACAGGGTGACCCGTTATGATAAGGAGGCGGCCGGGAGAATTATTAGGGGAAATTATACATGCATTTATTATTAATATTATTATTATTATTATAATTATTATTATTCTTGGCCAAATGGGCTCATGCGGTGGGGACAAGTTTCCCACAGCATTCTGTACATGGAGTGAATCAGAAAAAGAGTGGATTTTCAACTGCGTGCAGTTTAATTTCCTAGCCGACGCCATGGCTGCAATTTGAGCGGGGGTGGGGGCAATCATAATTATTTCACACTGGGATCCCGTGACTAATTTGAAAGGCACGAGCAAATGTCAAAAGTGTGTTCCTCCCCTCGTTGTCCACAACTGTTCACAAGATCCAATTTCGTATTTTTCACCCGAGGGGAAATGTGGTGGGAGAATTCCGGTTGTTATTGCAAAGTGCGGTTCGTAGGTCTGTATGGCTAAATTTTAAACCACGTGCGCAGGAGTCACGGTGCGGTGCGGTGAGGAACTATCTGATGATCTTTTGGACGGTGAGATAACACAGGGTTGATGCATGTGGCATGTGGCGGGGATGCTGACAGTTTGACGATCCCGGGACGACATTCTGGGATGATGTGGGAGATAGATAAAAAAAAAGAAGAAGAAATGGTGGTCGGGATCGGCGGAGGAGATGGGATGGGAAGTGACAGTTCCTCAGCCCCCTGGCTCTTCCTTTGAATTTCCCTCCATGAATGTCATCGTTGGGAGCGTGTGCCCGGAAGTGGAGCAAGTCCGTGGGTCTTTGGACGTCGTGTATAAAGGGCTCAAGTTTATTCTGTATGACTCCAAATGGGAATGCGATTTTGTGCTCATGTGTGAATGTGGGCTCAAGTTTTATGTCTGGCTCCAATTGTGCGCGAGCCTGACGTGTGTTTGTGAGTATGGCATTAAATTTGGTGTGTACGCACGCACGTGTAATTTTCGGTGCGAGGAGATTGCACGTGGTGCAGGTCAAATATTGTGTCCACGTGGTGTGTGGCCATTGGGCACACTTTTGACTTGAAATTTTTGCCAATTTTTGGTGGTTGTGCGGCGTGTGTGCCGGCACGGGTGGCACCAATTTTTTATGCATTTGTGCCATAGCGTATGTGCGTGTGTGTTTGTGCGTGCCTGTGTGTGTGCGTGTGTGTGTGTGTGCTTGTGTGTGTGTGTGCGCGTGTGTGTGTGTGTGCTGCAGCACCAAACGTACGTAAATCTGGGCTCCAAGCCGTTGTTCAAATGTGCAGATTCCCGAGTGTGTGCCCACATGCGTGTGTGACCGTGTTATCTGCGCTGCAAAACTTATTCTCAAAAGTGGTTGACAGAGTGATAGGCGGTGGTGGGCGGGTGGTTTTCCAAGGGGAAGAATCCGTGTAACCAAGTGTGGGCGTGTTCCATGGGATTCTTCCGTGCAGGGGAACACATTAATACACGGCTCTGCACTCCCTCCAGCACCACCCTCGGCTCCCACATTGAAGCGGAATGAGCATATATATATATATATATAGCCTTAACTCGTTTTTCCCCACTACCACGTGTGGCGTAGGAACCTTGGTTGTAGCGGCGGCGGGAGAACTTGAGCTCCGTCTCTCAAAGAATCATTATGTGAGCCCAAATGCTCGCAGTAAGGACCCCACTAGTGGAATCTGTAAAGTTGTAAAAATACAAGAATTGACACTAGATGGATGGCTTGCATGCAATATTGGAATACGAGCCGCGGCGAGGTCGGATATTCCATCAAGTTCTCCTTTTTTCCTCCGGGCGAGGAGAGGTTCACCAAAGTACTTGCCCCAATCCGAACGCTGTATCGAGGTTGAAGAATGTCGTGCAGGGAAATTCCATTTTCAGTGCCCCCAGACTAATACTTTCACGGCCACTACCACTACTACCACTACTACTACTACTACTACTACTTGAGTACATGGACACTGTGAAAGAGCCGTCGGCCCTCTTTCACTCGCGAATGCCGTGACGGGTAATGGTCAGTGTCATTACTTACTTACGTCCATGTCAGCCTCCCCTCCTCCCCGTCGGGGCTATCACATTATTGTGAGGAGAGAGAGAGAGAGAGAGAGAGAGAGAGAGAGCTCTCTCGTCATTAGACCGGTCGGCGGGATGGATGGGTCGGGGGGTTTGGAAAAAACGGGAATTAATAAAAAAGAGCCCGAGCCCCTTGTTGCATGCCTCGGCGGGCCGACCCCTCCGAGTTCCCATTACTTCCTCTCTTCTAATTTGAAAACTTTCCGCCGGCACGAACAGCGGAGACGGGAGCGTTACTCTCTCCCTGCGCCTGACGCTAACGGGGCACGTAATGGGGACAGGTCTAATGGGGTGCCCTGTATCCTCCGAGCTACTGTATATGTACAATGAGCCGGGGTCCTATCATCCTATTAATGGTCCAGATGGATGTGTAATAATAATAGTAATAATAATAATAATAATAATTAGATTGTTTCACTTTTTTTTCTTCTTGTTTTCAGATGCGGCGAGCGCATGTGCCAGACATAACTGTCCGCCGGAGGCCACTTGTGTGGAGAAGGGAAGCCAGGTGGTGTGCGAATGCCCGGTTTGCCCCTCGGACTATGAACCGGTGTGCGGATCGGATGGGGTCTCCTACCAGAATGAGTGCCGGCTCCGGATGGAGGCTTGCATGACCAACACTGGCATCCGCAGACTTTACACGGGGCTTTGCAGTAAGTTCTTGGCGGGTTCTTGACGGAGATTCAAATGTAGTGTCTGGGATTGTTTGCGGATTGTGTGAGAGTGTGTGTGTGTGGGAATTTTTGGAAGTTTGTGTGCATTTGTGTGCATGTTTTGAATCGTGTGTGTGTGTGTGTGTGTGTGTGTGGGTGTGTGTGTGTGTATGTGTGTGGTTGTTTGGCATTCTGTGTGTCCATTCTTTTAGATTGTGTGTGTTTTTATGGTGTGTGTGTGTGTGTGTGTGTGTGTGTGTGTGTGTGTGTGTGATATTGAGCGGGTGAGTGATTGCAGTGCTACGGAGTAGATGAGTATTTACCTGAGACCCTAAACGGCGTAGCCCATTGCCGAGTGGGGAGACCTTATTTCTACGGAGGAATATTCACTGTACGACTCTCAGACTGCTGGCATCCGTATGGACGGAAATGGCCAAGTGGGGCACGCAGACTGTGCTTAAGGATGTGAGACACACGGGACCGCCAGGCTCACACTTCTCTCTTTCTGTCTCACACAGACAGTGTGGAAACTCACTGTGTTGTTGTGTGTGTACCTTGCGGGTGAAAGTGTGTGGGAAATCTCCGCGCGTTGTTTACGAACACTTAAAAGTTTCCCGCTCCGAGCTGTCCCATATATTTCATGACGGCCCGGGTACTTAGCATTCCTGGGGCACATCCCGCCCGGGACACGGAGCATCCGGGGGTCGCTCCCGGTTTATTGCGTCCCTCACCTCCCCCCCCTCCCCACTCCGGCGCTTTATGACCCACAAAACTTGACAGTGTCTCCCTAATGAGTTGAAGGAGGGGGAAATCCTTGCGGTGCAAAGTATCCCGCTGCCATATTCGAGAAAATCCCTTGTTGTAGCCTGACAGCACTTCTTGCTATACATACGTACCCTTGCCCAGTCCCCGGCGACAGACTCTCATCTCACCGCGGAGTGGAGAGGAAGATGACACAGTGTGGAGTGGATGTTGCTGCTCGTGTTGTTGGGAATGAAAGTTTGAGCACACTTTTTCCCGCGCACCCCCTCCCTGCCCCCTCCGACTTTTTAATTAATGAGGAGCCGGGTGGGCCGTAAATTAGAATTATATATCCCAGTTCCATTAGCTGATTTGGGCGTGTGGATTGCAGGCTGAGCCCTGGATTATTGGAGAGCAGTGTGACTCTATTTTTTTACGCCCGACCCAGTGACCCTTGGCAACACTGGTTCCTTATGATCATGACGGTGTTGGTGGTCATGATGATGATCATGATGGAGTGAATGAATGGATGAGGACAAAGGTCCGTGGTGCAGACGACCTGTCTGATTAGGGAGAGTGGGAGAGAGTGAGAGCGAGGGGGGGGGGTGTGGGGGAAGAACTTTTTAGTGAGTTCTACTACTTGTTTTCTTTTCCTTTGCAGATCTTATTCGCGATTTTAACCGTGACGGTAAGGACGGCGGAGAGATGTCTGTATCTAAGAGTCTCCCTTTTAGCTTGTCTCCTCCACCTGTTCCGCTTCCAGCCTGTCAGCTCACTCACTCACTCACTCACTCTCTGTTCGTGCAATCGGTGCTGCCCACCCCGCTTCTGCACGCGCTCTCTCGTTTGCCCCTTCATGTGTGACAGGGTGGACACACATGTTGGGAAGTCACCGATTTGCACAGCACATACACACGGACACAGACATAAACAGGAGCACTTTAGTCTCGCGGACGGCCTGGGGAGGAGATTCTAGGGGAAAATTTCCTCTGGGGTCGTTAGTTTTCACTGGCTGAGCATTGGCTGGGCCTTTGAGGAGTTCAGGGCTCATGTATGTGGATTTGTGGACCCGTACGGACGTTTTGGAGAGATCGGGAAAATAGATTGTATCCCCAGTGACTGGTAGTGTCAGAATGGTGTAGAGGCCTAAAGTATTAGGGATTTGATGTTTTACTTTAGATTTTTGGCATGGTACCATAAAGTATGACTTGGTACCATTTGGTAACATGTGGTACCTGAAGGAACCATTGAAGCACTATTTGGTACCCTCTGGTAACATGCAGTACCTGAAGTTACCATAAAAGCACTATTTGGTACCATTTGGTAACATGTAGTAGCTGAAGGAACCATTGAAGCACTATTTGGTACCTTGTGGTAACATGCAGTACCTGAAGTTACCATAAAAGTACTATTTGGTACCATTTGGTAACATGCAGCACCTGAAATTGCCATAAAATCACTATTTGGTAACATTTTGGAATATTTGATAATGATAGATGCAGTTTGGTAACAATGTGTACCACAATGAGGTAAAACTTGGTTATGATTTTTGCCAAACGAGAAGGTTCTATTTTCTAACACTTTCTACCACTAGAAGGTACTACTTTCTAACAATTTTTATCAGAAAGAGTTACGATTGGGTAACAATTTTTATCAGAA
Organism: Pseudobourletiella spinata; assembly: GCA_009870155.1. Classification (NCBI taxonomy): domain Eukaryota; kingdom Metazoa; phylum Arthropoda; class Collembola; order Symphypleona; family Bourletiellidae; genus Pseudobourletiella; species Pseudobourletiella spinata. Next base: position 8,699 of record WJFA01002473.1, on the reverse strand, counting down.
AGATTTACTATTGGGTAACAATTTTTATCAGAAAGATTTACTATTGGGTAACAATTTTTATCAGAAAGACGTACTAGAGGGTAAAAATTTTAACCACTAGCAGATACTCTTTATTGAACTTTGTATAATAAATTAGCCGCAATTATTATCTGGTACCAACTTTTACCACGTGGTAACTGCTAGTAATTTTTCATACACAAAGGTACCCTATTGTGTGCATTTGTTCCATTGAGTAGCGCTAGGTGCCACTATATTGTGTTCAATGGTAACACGAGTTAGTATAGGGCTCATTACGACACTTCGCGGTACCTCTTCGCGCTTTATGGCACAGAATGTCCTTATATGGTAAAATTCCACACCAATTAGTACCACCACTTGGTATTATTTTTTTCAATTCGCTTCCATGTGGTACCTCTAGTCCCGGCATCGGCCCACCACTAAGGCATTATGAGGTAGTACCGAACCCAATTCCAAAGTTTACCAAATCAGATTCTGATTCTGACAAGCCTCGAAGGATCATCTTTCCACTCTCCAGATTAAGTTCATAGAGCTCAGTCTCCCCAAATTTATGGTACCACGGGGTACCACCAGCATTGTTATCAGCAATGCCCTCTAGTACCACGAACAACCATATTAGTGACCTTGTGCACTTCCTTCTCGGTCGACCGCCATCTTGAGACTAGTATCACAATCTAAAAGTGCTAATTCTGCTAAATGTTAAACTACCCGCAAAAACCCCCCATGGTACACTCGGCCCCGGCGGGATCCAAAAATTTCCTCCTTCGTACCAAATTTAACTCCATTGCCACTTTCCCCTTATTATCTCAACCATTACCAAGAAGGTCCGTCCGGGTCTGGCGTTGAAAAAAATAGGGGCAAAAATATATACTTGCAATTTACCTTGGCATGATAAGGATTATGAGAGAGGAAATGAGAGAGCCATGGCGTGGTACAGACTGCCGCATGGTTCCTCTCTCTCTCTCTCTCTCTCTCTCTCTCACTCTCACAGTCACAATCAAATTCGCTACCGAATATTACTATTATTACTTAACACCCCACTTGATTGGGCACAGTGGGTACACCAGCTGGAAGGTAAATTGGGTTCATTTTCTCTGTATTGATTAAAAATGTAATTAATTTTTCCACAGACGGCTGTGACCACATGCAGTGTGACTTCTACTCCGTGTGCGAGTCCACGGGGACGACGGGGGAGGCCAAGTGCGTTTGTCCACAGTGTGAGGAGGTGAGTATGAGGCATTGTGGTGGCACTTAAATATTCCCGGGTCACCAGTACTCGTATGCATGCATATAAATGACAGCCTCAAAAATGTTCGTTGTGCGTGCTTCCGCTCCTGCATGTGTGCAGCTGCTGCTCCTCAGTAGTCCGTCATCCCTACCCATTTTTCCATCCCATATAAAATAAACGGTTGAAATGGGCCAAAAATTACTCCTAAATATTTTGCCATACCGGCTGGCAAAAAAAAACCTTTTCATACTCAAGTCCGTGAATACCGTATGGGAATCCTTTGATCTGTATAATTTGTAGCTCGTATGACAAGAATAATTCCATCCTGAACGGAGTGGGGGCTACTCCCTCCTTTCCCACACTTCCCCACACACACAGCAGTTACGCACCGCGTTCCACCTCCTATGGATGGATGCTATTGGTGAAAAATGAAATGGTTCCTTACACGGCCATCAGTTTTGTGCGCGCTTTGATCCCGGCCCAATTTCACTCCGTCCTCAACCCCTTTGAACATTTAATTTTTCTGAAGGACCGACAACAAGAACGACCCGTCCACGTTCCCGTTGCGAAGCCCGCATCACGCATATCACTCGGCACGCAAGGAAGGGCTTTTTACTCCTTTACAAAATTTCCCTTCTTCCCTGATCGATCAAACCTCTGTGTTTTCTTATACAGTTGCGGGGACACAATGGGGGAGTAACTGTGTTACACCGTCAGAAAGAGAGAGAGAGAGAGAGAGCCTTTGATAGTATTACTTATTATTACATGTTCTCCTTAAAGGTTTCCCCTGCCCCGGTATGTGGGACGGACGGAGTGACTTACAGGAGTGAGTGCGAGCTTCAAAAATCCGCCTGCCGCCAGCAAAAGTTTATCGTCGTCGCCTCCAACGGGCCCTGTGGTATGTTCCCATGAACATTCTTCGCATGTTAGTGTATGTCAATCCCTGCACATTGTACAACAACTTTTAGCCCACAATAGCATACTGCGCGCTCACCATCGTAGAGTCAGTCGCCTCACTGCACTTTGTAGTTACAGTTTTTTTTTTCGGGAGCACATGCAAGTTGTTTGGCGGCCACATGATAGCTCTGAGTGAGCCCATAATTGATTCAGGCCTAAACACCGCATGTGCTCCTCCTGTGCTAAGAAAATCAAAAATTTTTGTTGTACAGGGTGTCCCGAAATGATAGGTCACATTTATTTTCGCTCTGGTGACCGGACTTGTCAATATAAACCAGTGATTTTTGTCGCAGTCGAAAGCTAAGGTCTTGAAAATTTGTCGGGTACAATTCATGTTTAAATCTGAAAACAATTTTCTAAGCATATATCTATAAGGTAAAAATCACATGCTATTTTAACGTTGTCGTTAACTTATCGTTAACGTTGTCTTTAACGCGTCGTTAACTATTTCATTAACAGTGTCGTTAACGGTGTCGTTAACGGAGTCGTTAACGGAGTCGTTAACGGAGTCGTTAACGGAGTCGTTAACGGAGTCGTTAACGGAGTCGTTAACGGAGTCGTTAACGGCGCCATCCGAAACCAGATGGCGCAGAGACATGCAAAATAGTGAATTTGATAGGTCGCTAGTCCTTATTCATGCATTATGCGTTGCTTTTGATGACGTCACCTGAAGTCCCAATCCAACTTCCTAAGGCGACTCAAAGCCTTCGCTTTCGATTGCGATCAAAATCATTGCCCTGCATTGACACGTTCGGACACTAGAGTGAAAATAAATGCGACCAATCCTTTTGGGACACCCTGTATTCTTCCCCACGTATTGATTTTAATCTCAAAAGTTTTTCCCTCCAAAATAAAAGTTTTGGTCCGACTCAAAAAAGTGATGGATGAAGGAGGATTCTTATATGAGGAATTATTCGAATACCCTTGAATTTGATTGAGTGGACGCCACGCGATGGAATTGCATGGGATTCCAAGAGAGGGAGGCGAAATTGAGAATGGGCTCCATTATGTAAAGAGTGGTGTAACGGATCATGATTGAGCGGACTTTATGCAATGGAGAATTATTATTATTATTATTATTATTATGTTATTATTAATTTCCCTTTGATTTCTACATGACCTTTTCTCGGATGTCGGCGGGGCAGATGAGTGTGCGAATGTCCAGTGCAAATTCGGAGCCAAGTGTGAGAACGGGAGTTGTGTGTGTCCGCTGGAGTGTCCGCGGACAAAGGAGCCCGTCTGCGGCTCCAACCTAATCACCTACTGGAATGAATGTGAACTTCAAAAGGCCGCATGTTCCCTGGCCCGGCCCCTCACCGTCCTCTTCTACGGCCACTGCACGGACGGCTTGCTCAGTGTCCCCACTGCCTTTGGTATGGATCACACTACTTGCACTCCGTAGGCAGTTGTAGTGGTAGTAGTCTTGTTTAACAGTAGCAGCAGTAGTAGTAGTAGTAGTAGCAGTAGCACTGACGCCGTCATTGCGCCGGGGAACTTCTCAAGGAGAGAAACATTATTGTTCCCGATTATCGAATTAAGTGTGACAGAGTAAATCGCTCCGTTTCACTTGTCCATACCTTTTCAGCTCCACTTTGTCCCACCGCTCCACCTCCCCTGGACAAGTTCCCCGGCTAATGCACTTACGATTTTGTAGTAGTGAGAAAAGGGCCCATTTGTGCCTCCACACTAATGTCCGAGGTGGTTGTTGTCTGTCAAGCACTACGGCTATAAGGGTGTACTTCAAGCAGGCATGCGGCGGACGTTGGAAAAATTCCACTGTGTGTGTGTGTGTGAAAATTAAATGTGCCGTGATGGCGGCGATGATTGGAATCGTCGGTAGTCGCAAATCTGGTGTACAGATCCCTTTAATATGTACACACGACTTATTCGAGCGGGGTTGTCGTCATCATTATTTGGATGTAGCTTCTGTCACTGGAAAATCTGTATGTGGTTAATAATTAGAGCGGAAGGACAAGTTGCCCGAACGTTTCCCCTGAAGGCGGGACGAACTGATGACTGAGCGCAGAGGGCACGGAGGATTCTAGTAGTAGTGGATGCTTTGAACTCGGGTGGGAACCACAACCACAGTATAGTGGCGGGATATAGATGAAATTTTTCCCGCCTGCGGTTTGAAGCAGCGCATCTATGGGTGGGTGTATGCAAATGGTCTACCCCTGGGAACATGTCAAGTTACAACTGTGTGTGAACACATGGGAAAATTGTACGTACTAACGTGGGGGTACACACATGTGCCGGTACATCTGAACGGGCGCATCGGCTTGTACATATGTCACCCAAAATATTTATAAGGAAATCATGTGAGCATAGGCACACGGATTTAACATGTAGAGATTTGCACGGAAAATACAGGCACAGCAAGCGCACAGCAAGACAAACACGTCACACACAGACTTACGCATTTAATTCTTACAACAATTGCACGCAGATGCAAGCACGTCACAGACAGACGCACTTATTTTAATTACACACCGAGACGAGCGCGTCACACACATGCAACATGTTAGCACACCACTGTGCACAGATTTACACTTGGAGAACGCACACGGGTCGACTCAGGTAACACACACACACTTTTACGCACATAACGCACACACACACTTTTACACACATACCGCACACACACACACTTTTACACACATAACGCACGCACGCACACACAGCTTTACAAATGTAACACACACACAGCTTTACAAATGTAACACACACACACACACACACACACACACACACACAAACACACACGTGAAATCCCCACACCGCCGGCACGCACACAGCCAAAGTCGTCCAAAGTGTTTACTCAGGCATCCTCACCGCTCCGTGGCCAAGCCCACTTCTTTGATGACTCGTGGAATGATATTAGGGAAGTGAAAGGGAAAGTACCTTGGTGAAAGTTTTGGTGAAAGTTGAACGGAATCAAATCTTTATTGTTATTTTCGTCACGAGATTCCAAGTTTTGTGAAATCCGATTCCATCCTATCACACATTTGAGACTTGTTCCTCCGTCGCATCCTTTTTTTTCCTTCTGTGAGGAACTGACTGAGAAATGTGAAAAATGTATTCAGTCCGGATTCATTGGACTTACATGGGGAAACCACCGCCTTGGTGGGATGTGACGACGACAAGGAATGGTCTGACAACAGTTTGCTCTCTTCTCCGAATTTCCCCAGCTCAATGTCTCTTTATTCTCCGCCTATTGTGTGAGCGCGTACATGTGTGTGTGTGTATATATGTGTGTGTGAATGGCTGTGAGTATCTGCGGAACAAACTCGTTCCACGATCTTTTGATGTTTCTGTTTGGAAACAAAACTTTGTGACTTTTATCTCCTCCAAAGACAGAGTCTATAAGTCTAGGGCATGAGCTCACTCACTCACTCTCCCTCTCGTCAGGGAGAGAGCATCTCCCCGCAACCGCAGGATCCAGGAGTCTGGAGAAAATCAATACTGTTGCGGGGGAAACTGAGTGGTGGCATTATCGCTGTCTGACGGAACTAATTGTACCTTAATTATGCTCTGTTCTACACATGTATATAGGCTCCGCCGCCAGTCTACCACCACCTGACATGACAAGGCTGAGTGGTACGGCCTTACTACCGTCTGTGGGTCAGAGCTCTGTGAAATCCGAAGCGGACTCATTATCAACCTCATCCACCTCATTAATATCCCCATCATCATCATCATCATCAGCATCAGCATCATCGTCAGGAGGAGGAGGAGGAGGAGGAGGGAAAGTAGGCGGAGGAAGTGGTGCTGGCTCGTTTGCAGTACAGCACGGAGGAGCACAGTGTAGTTCGATCCGATGTGATTTCGGGGCTGTGTGTGAGCTGGCTGTGGACGGCTTCCCCCGGTGTACCTGTCAGTTCAACTGCACCAGTGGCTCTGCCACCGTGACGGCCCCTGTCTGCGGCTCCAACTTGAGATTATACCCGAGTGAGTGTGAAATGAGACGTGAGGCGTGCCATCGACAAACCGAACTTCGGCCACGGCCCCTCGAGCTCTGTGAAGGTCTGCTCTCTCTCTCTCCTCTTAACCATATAATTTAAACCCAAAATCTCTCTTTTACAGCTCAGCCAGGCGTAATTTGGGTTGGATAACGCTGACGTCTGTGGGGTGGGGCGCATGGCTGCGCTCATTTATGTAGTGCCTCCGCAGGCTTCCCCATTTGTCCCTTGTCGCCTTTTTCCGGTGGTGGTGGCCGCCGCGGCGGCATGGCCAGATCACATTGGGATGCATGGATAGGTTAACTCTTTACTCGCTACCAGGTAGTCACGCGCACACAGCTGGACCAACTCACAGTTGAACACACATACGAATCCACACGTGCACACACAAACAAACACACGTTGCTTAGCTTGGCGTACATACAGAGCTAAACACACGGCCGCACTCACACACACACACACACACACACACACACACACACATGCACACAAGCACACAAGCACACAAGCACACACACACATTTATATTACACACAACCTCACAAACGCAGCCACACATACTCAAAGCCACACACACACAAAAAAGCACAGCTACGCTCACACAGTTCAGCACACTAACACACATTCAAAAAAGGCTGGACAAGCGGCGACGCACACATGGTTAAACACAGGCAAAAAAATTCGCAGCCCAATACACACGCAAGCAATAAAACACAAGCTCCAGCACACGTACTGAAGTAAACACAGCAACACTAGCCCTCGCATTGGCTCACCCAATAGACATACACACACACACACACACACACACACACACACATACACACTGAACTGCAAATTTTCCCTGCAGTCATTACTGCGGGCGTTGGTATTCCGCGAGCGGAGGCCCCGATGCGTGGCATAAGAAAGCCTCGCTGTGCGGTGAGACTCGAAAGCTCGCTATTGGCTTCCTATTGTTTTCCCCTAATTTGCAATACATAATTGCTCCGAGCCTGTCACGTCCTCTCGCCGTTCGAGCCAACTCATAACACGTCAGTCAGCCCTGCTCATCATCATGTGTGAGAGTGCCTGCGAGGAGGTGGTGGGGAAGTGTGAATGGGCGCAAGTCTGTGAGCATGTCGTTCGTGTGGACTGTGTGTAACTGGGACATTTCCGGATAGGAAAGGATGGGCAGAGGAAAACCGGGAGAAATGCACGCGGACACAACACACACACACACACACATACGCACACACACACACACACATACGCACACACACACACACACATACACATCAATGAATTGTGGAAGTAGGTGGAGCAGAGCTAATTGGCCAGGAGGAAGTTGCTGTCACCGGAGGAACCTGCCTTGAAATAACTGTCGAATGGCACAGTGGGCATCCTGCCGTCCAAATATGGCCGTTCATTCTCCCCGATCCACTGTGTATACATGGTGTGCTGCTGGTTGCTAGCATATACGACTGGCTTGAGCCACTGCGCTACCAACGTGGAGAAAGGGAAAGCTTTTAATGCCCCACGTGAGCTGAGGGAGTCCAGCAGGAGCAGCAGACTGTAGGTCTTTGTTGTACAGGAGTTCCCTATTTAATCACCACTTTTCCTCCGCGTGTTCTCTCTATAAATTTATGACGCCCGCTCCTTGGCATTATGTGCGGTTTGAGCCTCATAAATTGACCAGAGTCTAAAGAGTCGTATGCTTGTGCCTGTTTGTATATATATACATATATATATGTGTATGTGTGTGTGTGTGAAAAGTGGACGGGTTTTTACTGCCCTTAATTTCCCTCCGGTTGTCTATTTAATCGGAGGAGGGAGCTTTATATGATTATCAGGTCGGTGATGGTGATTATTATGAGGTGAAGTGGGCCCCGGTTTTATGAACATTTTTCTCCCTTTGTGTCGTGCCATGTTGGCTATGGCTCTGCCGCGGGAAGTCGGTCGGGGTAACCACACAGTCTAAGGCACAAATGCGCCCACGAAAACACACACACATTCGCACAAACACACACACACACATTTTCACAAATAACGCGCGCACACTCGCACACACAACCAAATCATGCACACACACAGCCACATCAGGCACACACACACACACGTACAGATCCCTATGGAATAATTAGTGTTACAGGGTGAGAGCAGTGAACAGGTTGGGCGCTGGAGTTAAGTTTTCCTGGGAAATTAGTTCCGCGGTTTACATCTATAATAATGCTTGCCCACCTTCTCCATCCGTCATAGCAGTGGAGGAGCGGCGGGCCATTAAGGGTGGAAGTTTCCCCATAAAAGTGTCAGCCGATTAAGAATGGGAATTCATGTGGTTCGTTTTGGGATCCACTCTAATTATTCCGCGCCCAAAGTTTTCGTCACGGGATCCGTGACGGCCGGGATTCCCGATCCAGTCTTAAAAGTGGAAGAGACATATAGTGGCCGGAGAAGCATGGGAAATTAGTATAGAAATTCCTTCCCATTTCAGATGATGATGGCGATGAGGATGATCGGAGGGGAACGGCGGCGGCGGCGGCTGCTGCCGCCGCCGCCGCAGC
>WJFA01002472.1:0-15824 GCA_009870155.1 Pseudobourletiella spinata | reverse complement strand
TTCGTAATAAAACTTCGAGTTGATTAAAAAATGATTTTCTTCACTCTATTTGCACTGGTTTCAGGACTGCAAGGAATAACTGAAGCACTGAGCGTTGAAAATTGCGGTAGGTAAAAGTCATATTGAACCTCAAGTCATTTGCGTGGTATGTAGAATCCGACGTGATTCTGTTTTAGGGGGAATTGGTGTTCTCGAATCTGTACAAGTGACCGGTTGCAACTACTCACCGTGCACATTCGAACGTGGAAGGAGTTACTCCCTTTACGTTACAATGATTCCAAGTAAGATTCAAATCCATTGTACTTGTTCTACTGCTTGTTATTTCGTATTTTGAAAATTGACCGGTGATGCTTACCCAACAAATAGGGGGTGCTTCGTCAAGCTTGAAATACGCCGCAACTACCAACATATTTGGCAACAAGATCCCAATTATGTCTGGAAATGCCTGTGAGCTTTTAATAGGGAGCCAAAGGTGTCCAGTGAGGGGCGGTGCTAGGATCCGGTTGAAATTCAATGTTCGGATTCCCAAAAATGTGCCTCAGGTATGCAATTTTGACAGTAATTTAGTAACTCTTTGGCAAGACATAATGGTTAAGCGACATGAACATATTATGACGGTGAACATTCCACAGATCCCCAAACTCGTGATTAGTGCGAACATAGTTGATGAGTATCAGAACGTTCAAGTATGTGCAGGGTTGTCAGCGAAAATTGTATGATACTAATATTCATCGTAGTCATCATAGCACTAGGACAAAGCGTCGGAAATTCTTCAACTGAGATTGCCTGTTAATAAAAAGCTATAGTTTCACTTGAACCAGTTAATTCTGGGTCCATATTAATCTCCAGATTTACTTCTACGGCTGCATGTATTATCCACAGCCGACCACCAGATTTTTTACTGTTTGTGTATTAGGAGTTGGTTATTACTGGATATTAAATACACGAAGTCTTGCAGTGCGACCGTTATATCGACTTTTGTTGGCATATACAGTAGAACCTCGTTGATCCGGCCCCCTTTAATACGGCCACTCTTTAATGCGGTCATAAATTTCCGGCCATATGAGCCCAAATACATGTTAAACTAAACCCTTAATACGGTTCGTCGTTAATGCGGTCAAAAATTCCTGGTCCCGAGAGGGCCGAATTAACGAGGTTCTACTGTATTGATACACATACATATTCATTTGAATATGCACTATGTACATAAATGGACGAAATCACACTACTATTTTTTATAACATTGCGAAAACTAACTCCCCATTTGTATAAACTGGTTCTGACTCAGCAACGATAATTTGCATTCATATTTCAACCGAAAGTGTCACACAGCAGTGGTTTGACGAGTAGTCAATTGGGATGAGCCAAAGCAGCGTCAGGGACACTAACCATGTGCTCAGTATTTGGCACGGAATGACTCCATAGCATAGGCCTGATAATTTATTTAAATGTATTTAGGTGTACGAACTTGACCTCAATAGTTGCCTCTACCGTCACGGACATCCTCGCTTGCAAATGGGACTACTCTGGGCTCGGTCTGGAATACCAGCTCCTGGCGGGTCCGAGCTTCATCTTTATATTCACACTCATGGGTATCTTCTGGGGAACGGTGGCGGATAGGTTCAATCGTGTGTGGCTCCTCACAGCAGCATCCCTAATCTTCAGCTTGTCCTTGGTCGGAGCATCCTTTGCGACCAAGTACTGGCATCTTGTCATATCTCGAATGTTACTGGCTGCAGGGTGAGTTCTTTGAGGTACTCATTTGCAAACAATGGATTACTGAGTACGGCCGTACTAAAAGTAGTTGGAGCAAAGACTGGCTGTCGGCCACGAGAATGCATCTCTTCAAATGGCTCATAATTTCCATTCGCACTCATGCCAGGGTTTCCATTTTCATTGCTTTGAACAGGGAATCTGGTTGCAGTCCCTTAGCCGCTGGAATGATTTCCGACATGTTTCCCTTGAAACAGCGGGCTTTTGCTATGAGCCTCTTCAACTGGGGCATCTACATCGGCTACGGGTTCTCCTATGCTATTGGAACATATGTCACTGCCGCTGACATATTCGGTCAGGTACGTACTGATGACTCAAGTGAGTGGTCAAATGCCTTCATGTGGTGGTGATAGTAGGGCTGGCGAGCAGCATTTATGGTGAGCGGGATCCCGGGTGTAGTGGCGGCTGCTGTCTTGTTCTTAACTGTGCGGGACCCGGCTAGGGTTGAACAAAAGCCCTTGGAGGGCGAGACTAATCTGGATAATGAAGGGTCCGTGAAGAACCTTAATGCAAATGAAGGATCGTCTATAGAGGTTTTAGCCAAGCAGGAGGATCGTTCATCCCTTCTGAGTATCCTGCGGAATCCGTATATCATACTCCTAGGGGTGGCCGCTTGCATACGGCATTCAGGTGAGGCGCCTTTATGTGCATACAGCCACCAGCGTTGACAAATATTTGTTCCTCCAGCCGGTTTCTGTTGGGGCTATAACTCTGCCCAGTACTTCCAAAAGTACTACCCCGACAATAATGATGCGGCTTGGTGGCTCATGGGGATTTCCATCGGAGGGGGTACAGCAGGGGCAGCTATCGGGGGATTCGTGTCCGACAGGTTGGTGAAAAACTATGGGATTTCAGCTCGTGCCATGGTTCTCGCCGGTAGTCAGGTAAGATTAGGCTTTGTTCCATACAATGGACACCGCGGGTGCTGATGACGAATAAATGCTAATTTCCCCCTCCAGCTGCTTGCGACACCATTTAGCGTAGGTCTACTGTATCTGGATCCTCCATATGCTTTCATATCCCTACTCTGTGGCTACTTGTGTGGTAAGTGAATTCCAAATGTACCATGGGAATAGCGTCCACTTTCATCACTGGGGCATCCGTGTAACTCTGTTCCTAGCTGAAATGTGGTTCGGGGTCATGTTTGCCATTCTCATGGAGTTGGTTCCCTACTCCATCCGCTCCACGGTGTTGGGGATTGGACTATTCCTTATTAACAATGTTGGCGGTAACGTACCGCTCCTCGTCCACTCCGTTTCCACAGCTATCAACAAGCCTTCAGGCTTCCGAACTGCTATCACAATCTTCTACACGGGGTCCTTACTCACAAGTGAGTCCTTATTTGTTCCCACGATTTAATTACGAGACACAAGCTCCCCTAAAGGAAACCATAATTGAAACGTCGCTTGTTAAATTTATCATGTTATTCGTCGTCTGAAATCGTGTACCTTTGTAGGCTCCCTACTCTTTTTCGTCTTATACGTGGCGTTACGACGGAGAAGACTGTGAGTGATGGCCGGGAGGCCCTGCATTCATCGACGGACTCCGGACATGACTCCACACTGCAGTTGTAATGCGTTCCACCCCAGAGGGTCTTCCACTGATGATGTGGGTGTCCTGAAGTTTTTCACCAATAGCCCCTTCCTACACCCTTCAATTCACGAACCATAGTCCGATGGCGTATTATTTTTCATTGTTTTTTAAACTTAAGCAGAATTTTATGCTATAGAGCTATACGCCCTTCAAACCCTTGTTGGATCTCTATTGCCAGGGAATGGCTAAATGGGATCCAGAAATAGAAGCATGATTACCACAAATTTTACTCAATTTTTTATCCAAGTTCTTCGTCACGTTCTCATGCCCGGAGGATTTCGACTTGTCTCTGTTACATGATACGTAATGGTGGATGAAACCCCAGCGGTATCCAGTAATAAACTCTGGGAGTCCGTCGTACTCATGGTGATGGAGGTATCCTTGGCGAAGTATTATAACCCATCCATAGACATGTACATACGCTCACGTATCGCTCAAATGGATCCTCATCTGTATAGCTCAGCTCCACAGCCAAATTATAGTGTACTCAGCAGTCCCACAATGAACACATCAGCTGTACCTAGCTGATGTTGGACACCACTGATGTTTGGCTCAATTGAACGTGGATAGTAATTATGTTGCTAGCAAAAATTCGGCCCTATTATATCTGCCACGTGCTCTGCGGCTCACATTTAACGGACTTCACAAGGGAGCTTTAATAGTGAGTGGGCGAAGTACTCAAGAACGAAGGTGTCTCGTACGGAACAACGTTACTACACATCATAGTGTCTTGAGGTAAAACGCCGGTTACCGGCAAGCAGACAGAGTGTAGGTTTAGATTTTTTTTGAGCCTTACTCGATTACGTGAATGATGTTGGACGGGATATCCTGAGAATCTCGCCAGATTCTTACCAAAAGAACTTTAGCAAATTGAATATTCAAAGGTATGTTTCACGAAAAAAAGGGAGCTCGTACCCTTTAATCTTAGGGTTCAATCAACCGTGTGTTTGGCTTCTTCCGAGCTCCACTGAACCCACGCGGCTCCAGCCAACTTTCACAGAGAAAAGTTTACGGAACTTAACAACATGAATTTTTAGAATTGAATCACAAGAAAACCCCACGCCATGAGAATCATCAAAAAACAGTGAATAAAGTAGATTTTGTCGAGCCGTGGCGGCGGCAACGGAGATGCGAACTCCGACAGCTATTGGCCATTGGAAAAAAGGGAAGCAGATGTGTCCTTTCCAGTTCGGTACGAACTGGCTCGTTATTATAAAAACATTTTTGACTGGCTCCAAGTCTTTGAGAATACTAATAGCCTGGCGATTTTTATTTGCTCTTCCAAGAATCTCCCCTTGAGTTCTCCGCTCATGCTCAGCATAATGTAATTCCAATTCCTTGATGCCGAAATTTTATATTTTGTACGTGTCAATGTAGGTAGGCAGTTTGCTCATTCTTGGAAGGAAATCCCCATCATCTCCTATCGTTGGGCCGATGTAACCTGAGTTCATGGTCCGTCTGTCTAGGGATCACCGACCACCCGTCGTCTCCAGAGCCACCCGTGCATTTTTCTCCCCCCTGACTAGCGTAGTTGGTCTGATTGTGCGGAGGAGGAAGACAGGTGATCCCGGGTGATTGTGTACGTGATAGTGCTTTTGAAGAAGTTGAGGAGGAGGAGGTTGGTGGGAGGGTGAGAGGATCCGACTTGAATTCTATAGCTTGCAACAGGTTGCCACAGTGATAGTGCGTGTGCTGTGCGCCCCTTATCAACATCACGGCCGTTGCCCTTCTCACGGCTCATGCTTATGCGGTGCGGAGCCCTATGGTGCCTATGCACGTCAGTGTACACCCTCTGCAGGTGGGGGAGTTTGCTGGGGGAGAAATATCACCAAAAGTGCACTCCCATTACATAGAAGCACCATCCTCGGAATCCTGTTCATATGTACACGCATGGTGAGAGCTGGGTGAAAGTAGTGGAGATTGCACACCAAAAGCTATGCATATCTTTCTACAATGTGGAACAGGGAGATGCGCAGAATTTCTGGGCCATAATATAACAGGGTAATTATGAGAAATCTTAGCAACCTCCTGTGAAGCCATAGCATCTCCAATGGGAGCCCTCATCGATGCTTGCAGTTCTCATTCCCACAGCAAAGTTATAGGAAAGAATGTTCCAGCTGGCCAAAAATAATCTTTTTTCCCTTCGTCTCTCCGTCTCAACAACTTTCACACAAACACAGCCCGGATGTACGAAGAGTGAAAGCAATTTTCTCCTTGCCGTGTGTCAAAAGTCACCGTATCACTTGAAACCTGAAAAGAACGACAGGAATGCAGTTTTGGAAAAAGACATCCGGTTCAGTGTCAATGTTACTTTCACATCCATATTGCGTAGCTATCGGCATCATCATCTTCAGCGGCTCACAGTCATCAACAACAACAGGGACAACAGTGGATGGGGATTTCGAAACATGAAAGGATTTTACAAAGACATTCGGAACCGGGCGAGCTTTCACAAAGAGCTACTTAAAATGAATACTCAATGCGCTGAGGACGGATTGAGAGAATGAGAGAAGAGGTGGGCATATGGATAGGATTCGCACTACATCCGTTTTTCAAGCCCAATTTCCGCCCGTCCTCCCACTTTTCCTGCATTCTCAAGTGTGTGCGAGCGGAGGTGCGTACGACAGCAGCTCCGAATTTTTCTCAATTCCTTAACAACGTGAAGGGGAAAGTTTGTTGAAAGTTTGAGGGGAGGGGAAGTCGAGAGCTCCGGCTCATTAAAATGAGTTTCAAATGTGTACAGACAGAGTATGACAGCGGCCAATTTAAAGGCCTTTGAGGAAATTTCCCCGCGTTTCCTTTTCATTAGGCGTAGGCTCGTTATAAGATGTGGGGAGAACCGGAAAACGGGATCCACTTGACTCCCAGTACACTATACTTTGACATATCTGCGGAGATCATATGAAAAAATTCTAAGAATCCCACTCCCAGCAACAAGTTGCCATGTTGAATCGTGCCCATTGATTCCGGGAGGTAGGCTTGCGGTAGGATGTTGTCTGCCTCCATAATAAAGTGGAGCGGATTCGTTGCTAGAGGCCATACTCATGCATGGATTCCGCCTCCTGGTAAAACATGCACAAGCTTTGTACGGCATGATGTTATCCCCGGATGGAAGTCATGCTCTTCATTCTTATGTTAGGCACAAGGTAATCGGAGTGTAGCACACTTGAATAGAGCCTGTCATAACATACTGTCTTTGGCTTGCCTTTCGAAGTTTACTCAAGGGTTCTACGAAGAGTTTGCAGCGTCGTCAGTCGTCGTAAATATGCGCTACTCAGAGCCTGTGTATGTCGATAGATAATACCGCAAACTTAAGTCCATATAATCCCTCCGTGTCGGATTTTGGCGATGAGGACATGATACGGGCAGATCAATTTGATCCACGAACTTCCTAACGCATATTTTCACACAGGGGGAAGATGCAACGACGATTTCACCGGCAGGTGTGTTTCTGAAAGTACTCAATACCAATTCCGAGGGAACAATCCAGCCGGGATTTACCTGTGCGGGGGAGCTAAGGGAACGAGTCATGAGAACGGCTGGGATAATGTGGCTTTCTCACATGCTCAGTAACTACATGCAAGGATGATACTATTCGGGGAAGAAGTGTGAGGAATGTTTAATTTAAATTTTTTGTATCACAACGGAGATTCTGGTTACTACTCATGCGTTTGAATGAGTGCATCATTATGTGTTTACCTATGCGTATCTATGCGTGGGAATTCAGAGGTTCATGAGTGTGAATGTGAATTACTGCCTTCGGGTTCGGAGGAGCTTAGATGAGCACCTGAGATGTGAGGTTGTTCCAATGAGTTCAAATATGCGTTTCTATGTTTGTGTTGGAAAATGTAGATGTGTGTTTACGAATGTATGGGTTTGTCAACTTGAATGTGTGTTAGTGTGTGCTTTGTGAGTGTCTTTGTGATTTCAGATGTGTGCTTGCATCTTTATCTATGTTTATGTATCAAAGCAGTTATTCAGGAGTGTGATTGCAGCGCACCCAATATCTCTGACTGGCGATCAGTTGATGACCCTGTCGTGCGGCGTGGGCAAGTTACTGCGTATAATTAGTAGGCAGCGATGATGATATGGAGGAACATCAGAATGTTATGTAAACTTACTGGGAGGAAAGTTAGTTTTGATGTACTTTATATCATACTTTATCTATACCAGCCGGTGTACGTGCATAGTGCATACAACTTGTCCAAGAATTGTTCATTGGCACTTGATAAAGAGGTGTGTTTGCTCGTCTATATGTTATGCGTGTCAATAAAAGCCTGTCCGGACAAGAGGTAACTCATTGGTCCCAGCTACCATTTCACTGGATTTGGAGTGTAATGTGGCATATCATTGGGAGAGCCGTTTCCTAGCGTTATAGTCAAGTAAGTTATGGCGGCAATAACTGTAATTTCCAGATTAATCACTTAGCTGTCTTAAAATATTTCAGAATATACTGCTATTTCTGAGATATTTTCGAATTTATACTTCTGTGGGTAACCCCAATAGTGCACAATTACTTGAACCGCGTCGTAATTGGACGTAATTATTTTACAATGTTCAGAGTTACTTCATCTGCTCCTGCTCCGCCGTGCAATCAGCGCGCAGCACATGGCTAGTTCCAACACACTGAACAGGCATAAATAAGGCAGTAAATTTTGATCCCAGTGAGATATCATGGCATTTTGTGCTCAAGCTTAGGGAAAACTTACATTTTTCGATGTGAGCTTAAATATTGGAGCGGCTAGTAACATTATGAAAACTTTAATTTTAACATCACAACTCCATCCTACATGCTTCAACCACTATACATAGAAACACCTTGATAGATTCAACGTACTGTGTTTCTACAATTGTCCAACTGTAATGACTCTACGATGCCGAAATACAAATGCAATCCCGGATGCTGGACTTCAAGGTAAATACTGAACGAATAGTTTGCTCTAGCTTCCAGCAAATCCTGATATTGATTTATGAGTACGAACGTAAAATCCTAAGGCAGATTTTTTAATATATTTCCTTTCAGAACTATTTTTGCTAGCCACAAACAGTGGCACGTAACTAGAAATGCTAAATTACGGAATGCTACTTCACGTTATTTCTGAATTACGTGAAGGTACTTAAGCCTTTTTCATTTCTCTACAGTATTCCAACTCATCAAATGTCTTGCCTGCCTCAAGACACTGTAAGTATTCATCATCGATTAACTTGTAGTAAAAAAGCTGCGATTTTACTGAAACCAAATATTTTTGTGAGTGGACAAAACGGCGGCCATGTTCAAAATAGATCCAATCTTCAACATTATCAAATGCTCAAACAACGGCGTTTGCAACATTATGTTGTACCATCTCACTCCTCTCTCACAGAAGAGATTCTGTGATTTCATCAGGTCCTTTAGACAACTCTGACGCACGGTAACCTAGCATTGTTAGCAGCTCTCCCGGATACGTTTACTTTCTCCACGCGGTGAATATGTGTGCTTCTAGTCCCGTACAGCATCCGTAGGAACAGCATGGAGCTCCTATCACAAAACTCAACGGGAAGAAACTCAAACTTGTCAGTCTGACAAAGGCAGTCAAGGCATTTCACACCCGAAATATAGCTCTCCGAATACCACTCTCCACCACTCTCGACGTGCGTCTACCCGTCCAGGAGCTCGTGCCTTCGTTAGGGAATCTCGGAGTGAGCCTTTGTGAACCGCGTAACCATCACTCGCCGTCATCCGTTACAACCTGTTCTGTCGGTACGCTTGGGCACACGTGTGCCACTGTGTGTCCGATTGTCATGACAAATCCAGGCCATAACTATCCTCATGCCCTCCCCGAAGCTGGGAGTCACCAGTGGCAATCTTCCAATTCCAATTTTGAAATCTTCGACCCTCTGCGTCAACTTCAAGGTGGGTGTCCACAGTTTTTCATTTTAAATATTCCATCAGCACACTCGATTGGATTCCATGATAGATAGAAGCATCAAAGTACAGGGTAATCATGGAGCCTACCATTCTTCTCCGTAAGGGTGAAGTGAGAACTTTGGAACAACGAGAATTTTGGAAACCGTAAGTGGTTAGTGGAAGTTTACCAGGAAACTTCAACCGCCTTTTCATCTACGCAGAAGGAAACTTGCACACATACACACACATTTACACATTATTCAATTAATCTGTCGCATTTTTAGAGCATGCCTCTGCCGGATTGGTAGGAAATCTCACGTACTTTGGACAACCAAGATTTACCTTCGCAGTTAAGTACGCATTTGGCCACACAGTAGGTATGGACAACTTGAGATAGATTTCATAACCGTGGTCCGTCAGTGTACTATTTGTGTAGCCCGAAGTTAGTAAACAGAGTAATTACTCTTTTCACGTTCATACCCGCACCAGTGAAGTTAAACCTCCGGTCTGGGTGGTATGAGCGTAGGCTTTACGTGCACGCATGCCGCTCAATCCTCCCATTCTCTTGCGCAGTGTACCAAGACGGTGATAACTTCTCCCGCCATAATTATCGATAGCGATTAAGGATTACGTACCAATTACCACAATCAGCTCCCCTGACACACACTCAATATATTGTGTCTACACTCCTAAAAATAATTATACAATGTAGTCGTAAGTGATGTAGGCTTCCAAATATTACCTTCATCGCATGTCACCGTCAGTGAATGCAGCACTTATTATTACGATGCAAGTATATGCAATGATGCAAAAGCTCGACAAATTTGTAAATGCACATGACAATGACCCTCCGTGTGCACGCAGGCTCTCCAAGGGTACTACTGTAACTGTATAGGGGTAAAATTGTTGGCTTTGATATTATAGCAAGGAATATAATAATTATCTTGAAGTGCTCCACTGTAACCTTGTCATTCGTGCTCGTCCGTCTACAGTTTGATGTTTGTGCATGTGTATGCGTGCTTGTGTGATAGCATGAAAAATTCAATATCAGCTGGATTCGTCGTCTCACTCCACTTGAGACACTGTAGGGACTGAGCTATGGAGCTCGGTGTAGCATTGATGTGTAAATAGCGGCATGTGAGAAGGGGGACAGAAAAAATGGATTTAAAATGCACACATTCGTCTGCATGGCGAAAATAGTGAACCAGAATATTGTAATTGTGGTGTACGATCATGTCCCTGGGGAGACGAGGGAGGCTTGGGAAAATCTGCATGTGTATATCCGCTGATGCAGGAACATGGGGTAGAACAAGTTCCATATAGGAGTGGCTAGGGCGACGGCGACGGCGGCGACGACAACGACCGTAAAGCTTTCGTGAATAAGTGAATAGTAGTGTGTTACTTTTACAGTACTCTGCGTACCTTTCAGTCTTGGCTATATTTCGATAAGTTCTGCCCATATGTATAGCGATACGCTTCCACTGCTACCTGGCTGGAGGTTGTTGGGTAGAACGAGAGGCATCGTCCAGCCACTAGAACAACAACTGTTACTGTCTTCCATCCCTTATCAGCACTCGCTGCTGCAGCGAGAGCATGCTAGTTAGTACTAAATGTACTGCGAGCAGGGAGTACGCAAGTGCCCACGTAGTTCAGTTAGGAGTAGCAGTAGAGGCTGGGGAATGTGTGCATGTGTGTATATGTGTGTGTTGTGGGTACATTTCATGGGTGAGCGGTAAGAATTGAAAGGCGGCTCTGTTATAATGTCACATTTTTACGGACGAAGGAGCGGTACAACTTCGGAATCCGCCGATTGTTTCTCCCTCTCTTCCGCTCATTGCGTTCGTGAGACTTAGTGTTAAAGGAAGCGGCAGAATGAACCAAGAACGAATACCTGTGGACGAGGAAGAAGGTGTTGCACCTGCAGCGGTGAATCCAGCCACAGTGAGAACCTCTATGGGACTTCAGCATGACGACGGTGACCGACTAACTTTTCTCTGAGTATAAAGGGTTATGCCCATAGGTTTCGGCAAGGGTAATTAGAACAGCTGTGACGTTTGCTTTGCATGTGTATGCATTCGGATTGGAACTCAATGCATATGTGCGTGTGCCAGTAATTCCCAGGGTCAATTGCTTTGTGCTGGCCTGCGTAATCTCACTCAGTGTGCCCTAAAAGGTAGGTTGGGTAGACGACGTGTAAAACCATCTTGTGCATGGATCATTGTGTGGGGGTGCCTGCTTGTGTGTAAGGTTAGATGAGTAGTAGGGAGCATTGGTAATTTACCCTTACGTTGGAAATGTATTTAATTTGTAAATTGTGATTTCCTAGACTTTTGCTCATGTGAATGTGTGTTTTTGCAGGGTTATAGAAAATTTTATTAGTGTGTGTTTATGTAGATAGGCGTGAATTTGAATCAATATGTAGATCTGTGTGGATGTGTGTCGATGTGTAAATTTGTATGCGTGTGCGGCTAAGTGCAGAACTGTGTGCGTGTATGCAGAACATGTTGAGCGCGCGTCTGTACCACGGTCTGCCTGTGTGCAACTTTTGTCTGTGCTACACGTAGTTTTGGAATAAGTTTTGTGGTAGCTAGCTCGTAAGAATGATTTAGCTCGTACTTCCCTGCATAGTTTGACCCGAAATGTGAGAAAGTACATTTTCTATCCGCCATTACCAAGAGGTCATCTGAGGATAAAACAATAATAACATAAAACAATAAAACATGCGTTGACCAAGATCACCAAGGGACCTCTTTGTGTTTACACACGACGTCAGCGTAGGTCCATAGCCCCGAGCATTCTCCAGGTCAGGTCAGTTGCCTGGGGACAGCGGTCATTAAGTATGCATGTTAAAATCGGCGTAAATCGGCTAAACTTTCCGTTCAGTAAATACTTAAAATTAATTAAAAAATTAGCTAAAAGTTACATCCAAATCGATAACTTCCATTCAGCCAGAGACGTTATCCAAAGCTGCAAAATAGTGTTTATTACATATGCATACCTTGCCCATCCTGTGTTCACTCTCAGCAGCGGCAGGAAGAGGATTTTCCCTGTACTTGATAAATGAAGGAGATAAGAATAAGGCGACTGTGATACCAACATTGGAAGTTCCACCCTGTCGTGCAGTAGGTTTTCTTATTGCACTCTCAAAGATAATTTTTTTTATTCTACACTCCCTAGGATTTCAAACTTGCTTTATTTCCATTGCTCAGTTTACTTTAGGATTTTATTTTTGATCATATGGTAGTCGGACAACTCAATAGAATTAGGTTAGCTGAGTGAGTACAACTGCTAATTATTTGACAACTTGGAGTTGAAACTTGATTTCAGCTCAAGGAAAACATATGCTGCTGAGAAGACTCCATTTCATTCTAACAGGAAAATTTTACTGTGGGAAAGGTTTGTGCTGTCTACCTTGTTGAGTCCTGAGGAAACTTGACCGTCTGCCCTTCACAGAGAAATAATAGCTTATCCGTAGTCTTCATACTACTGGAAGGTCAATGTCATCCGGCCTGCATAAGTTTAGTAGGCTACACATTAGTAACCCCTTCGGTTTTGAAGGATCAAATTATGAGTCAGCATCAACTTATTCATGCACCATTCACCACGATTGCATTAATTCAAGCGTACTTTTTATATCCTCCCAAATTAATCCCTTGAATGAGTATCAGCCCAAACCGTTAATTCTTTCTTAGGAGACTGGCTCACATTGCTATATAACTGAGTTAGTTTCATGGTTTCAGGAGGAGCTGCAGGAGTTCAGCAGATTCATCGTAACATGGCTCCAATGGAGCCGATACCCCCGATTCAAGGCAACTTCACCAGCACATATCCAGAGCCAAACGTGCCGGGTAAATTAGAAAAATTTGACTCCCTGCTGCCAAAGGCAGGGGAAGGACGGCATTCGTTGTATGGGCACGTTTCCTCTGCTCTGGGGAGAACTTTGACCTCTCCCGGTGAGGGGTCGTCCGCAGCTGGTAGCTCTAGAGGGATGAGTGGGCCAGACCTGGAATCATCTGGTGACTCGCATAGTGGCAGCGGCCGAATGATGGAGAAACCCATCAAGGTATCAATTATTTATCAAAATGGCAACGGTTGTTTATAATTGGGACTTTTTCCCATCCATCCATTTATTTGTTTGCTAGCAATCATGCCATTCCCCCTCTGTAGATCTGCGAAGTGTGTGGGGATAAAGCGAAAAGTTTTCACTTTGGCGGGGTATCATGCGACAGTTGCAAAGCATTCTTCCGTCGTGCTGTGCACAGCGACAACTATAATACCTTCCGCTGCGCCTACAACAACTCTTGCGTCATCAATATTACGAACCGTAAAACCTGTCAAGCTTGCCGTTTCAAAAAATGTATTCAAATCGGTATGGAGAAGAAGTGGATCATGTCCGAGGATGAGAGGAATTTGCTACAGCGGCAGAGGTCAGATATTACAATTTTTTTTTGTTATTGTATGCAAATATGCGGCGGTCCTATGTAACGGCCTCGTTTTAAACTGCTTGGTTCTTGATTACACTCGTGTTAAAAATCTGCCAATGGGAGAGACTCATGTCGATAATGTGTACCGAAGTTTCCAAGTGGCTATTTCAAAACCTTATCACAGGGCATTCTTCTTGGAAAGCCGGTTGGGAGGGTCGATTCTCTCTTTAGAGTTGTCATATGTATATGATGAAACTATCCACAGACAGCAAAAAATTGAGTTTGATTTTCTGCATTCAACATTATTTATTTAAATCATCCTCACAAACTTAATTCTTCCTCTTTATCTCCCTAAGAGCCATTTTCTTACAATTCATCAATTTTTTAGATAAATTATTTGTCGAATAAACGCGGTAGATCGAGTGATCGAATGGTGTGATGGACTACCGAGTGTACGGAAAGACAGGTTTACATGCAGCAACGCTTCCTGCAGGATTAATGGTTCGGGCACAATTCGATTTGAACGAATAGTGAGGGTTGTCTAAGAAAGGCTGCTGTTCTTCTAAATATTTTTTTTTCAAAAATATGTCGTAGAAACCTTGCACCAGTAAGAAAACCTCATTATTACTGTTGTTCTTGAGAGCGTATTTGAACAATTACGCAGTGATAACGAATTCACTTGTTTCAAAGTCTTTGAATCTGTGACCTTGACTGTCTCCTTATGCTTTTATTTTCCTTTCGAATTGTTCATCAAAATTATAAAATTGCGAGTCTACCACAACCCTTGGTCCGGTTACTTTAAAGGAAAATGCAGAATATTGAAGCTAACCATTCTGGAACTGGAAGTCTCCTTTTACTTTGACCTCGCACACTGCATTGACTTCGGTAGAATGATCACAAATTCATATTTGAAATGTTTGCCACAGTTTTGTCTGCCGTCTGCCATATGTAATACCTTGAAGTGGTGTCTCCGCCTGTGAGCTGTTCAGATTAATCTCAACAAACTTCTGGCGTAGTAACGTAAAATGTTACGATAGATCACTCAATGGCCAACATGGTGGATATTTGTTCGTATGATTTTGTTTCAATGGTTTTATTTCAATGGTTTTATTTCAATGGTTTGCATTCAATCTTTAAGCGGGCCAGCCACTTCAAGCCAAACAAACGGAAAATTCTTTTGGTGGTGGTATTTTTTTCATAAAATGCACGACTGGTATATAAATGTAACCATTGTTTTTAAATTTGACCTTTGCATTTAACCCCTAGTAAAGGTTGAACCAAAACGAACTCATACCTCAAATCAAATCCTTTGGCCGTGAGATTTGGTTGCCATGTACGCTCTGTCAAACGGTTGTTGAGTTTATCTTGTACAACTGACAGGCGAGGATTATTTGTATTCAGAGTAGAGCGAGAATGAGAAGTAGGAACTGGCGCTCATGGTTATAAGCGCTCGCTTTTGAGCAAGAGTGTGATTTTGAAGACATCACATTATCGTTCCAACGAATTTTGAATTCTGAAGGGAATTTAGTGCCGAAAGTAAGAATCAGGAACTGCATTATTAGCTCAGCACTTTTTCTTTACTACTATGTCACTATTTTGTTGAGGAGTAAAAATGTACTGCTAGATTTAGAGCCTTGAGATTGAGTGATGAATGAGTGTATGATGAATGTGTGATGAATCGATTTTTTCATTTCCTGCTAATTACTTCGCATGTTTTATAAAACAAACTAAATACTTGAGTCTCACTCCGTGTAAGCCGCCCCGAGCAGGGACCGCTCGTTTCTGCGACCTCACTAAATCTTTCCTGCAGAAACAATGCAAAACGTATTCTCGTCGATGAAATTTTACTACACTTTCCAACACGAGGAGAACAAAATGTAAGGAACTGAATTAGGGGTTCACAGTATATCATTCCTCATCATCATCACTAACTTTGTAACTCATACTACAGTAATAGCAAAGCATAGTATAGCAAGTAATTTAATTAGGATCTATCAACAAATGAACAAACCTACCGGAGTTTATGTTTAAGGCGCGCAAACTTCTGCTCATTTTTGAAAGGGAGTTATGCTTTTTCAAATGTAACTTATGCTTTTTCTGCTTTTTTTTAATATTAGTCCTATCGTGTTAATATGGCACTCAAATTT
>WJFA01002471.1:0-15828 GCA_009870155.1 Pseudobourletiella spinata | reverse complement strand
AAAATGATTAAATATTGGAGTTATTTTTATTCACATTCCTGGTTTACGTTATGCAGGCAATGGGTGGCCGAATACATGTCACGACCATATGAACTGCGCTACGATCCTTTCACCCAGAGCATCCATATGTTCGACTCAGTGGACAAGTTTGGTACCAGTTTGAATCAAATACGGATTGAGTTGAATTATCTGAACACTGCAGTGAAGAATATGTCCTTCCGATAGAGTAATAACGGTAACATTGTACCCCACACACCTTTTTTAGCTATAGATTAAAACCGGATTTACAGTTTTGTTTTGAGATAACGTAGCTGTCTGTAGAAGGGCTGAAGGGTCAGAGCCTAGGGGTGAACATTTTGGAATGACAGTATTGGTAAAAAGAAAAAATGGATGAGCCTTTTGTCTTTACTTTTTGCTATAGTCGACAGTATTATCTACTAGCAGTGGAGGGATCTTTTGATGAAACACGGTTTGGTGTACTTTTTTTCGATTTTGTTGTATTGAAACCACATCATTGATAGATATAGCCTTACTCTAGCGTAGTTGAAATAGTTACGAAACTCAAAGCCAAGTTTGTTTGTTTCAAGTGTTTTTGCTGTAATTACATCTATTTTTTATTCAATTTAATGCAACCCGGCTCCGTTGTTTTGCACAGAAATATAATGCACAAAAATATTGTAAGAATATTTGATCCATCTGAGAATATGCAAAATTAAATGTTTAATCCAATTTGAGCATTCAAATAATGTTCAGCTATTCAAATAATAACATAAATCAAGTAATTAATAATACGTCTGGTAACGCTTCATGCGTACGTAAAATGTGTTGGGGATCATTAACGCAGAACTTCAGCCGTTCTTGTTGTTGTTTCAGTATCCAATGCTCCCTTGTTTAAAATGAATTTGTAGTGTCACATGAAGATCATTACTCATGTTCTTTGTGAAAGTTGGAAAGAGGGTGTAGATTTCAAGCGTTGTCAGTTGCAGAATTTGAAGTTAGAATTCAGAATTTTTGACCTGCCGTCCTGAGGTGGTCACTAATTTGAATTTATGAGATCAATCATTTTTGTAACCCTCATGCTAATCAGTACGGATCTTCGGGACGCAAGAATTTGCAACATTGTAAGAGTAAACTGAAAAAGAAACGATGTACCTTTTATGGAATTCAGTATACCGGTAAATAGTAGCTTAATCTATCGCAGCACATAAAAGGTTCGATAGTTTTCAGATAACCGTTCGGTGGCAAAGAAAAACATGTTTGTGAATTCCTCGACGTGAAATCAATTAATTTAGAAAAGGATAAGCGGGTAGATTTGATCGAAAGTTGGTTCTGGGATCCTTTTCAATCTTACATATATTTTTGAAGGCTGGCCTCTCTGTCAGAGTATTGTATTTTATGATTATATAATGTATTAAATCTGAGAGAATTTTAAAGCTAGTGCAGAGGAAGTGGCGGCTTTGGGGTAGAATATGGGAGAAGCGCTGAATGTCCTTATTTATGAGGCTTTTCCTCATTCGCAATGAAAAAAGGAGCTGAAGTCGACAAATAGAGTTATCGGAATTCTATGATTACGAAACATGGTGAAATGGACGTTATTCTGATCGAAATATTCCTGTATCCTATACTGATGCAGAGCACAAAATTCGTAAATGTTGACTTTCTGTGTAATAACTACGATCAAATTTATTTTCGACCCGAATGCAAGATAAATTGCTGTTGTAAATGTAACTTGTTTAATCTAAGGTGATCTCTACTATTGAATCGACCAATCAGCTGGACATATTGGGACCAATACTAGAGTTAAGTACGTAAATGTGCTATGGGCGGGTGTTGTTAAAACATTTCCTGTAATTTACCACTACAATCATTAATCACTATATGTCATTCCTTGCGAAGATTGACGCCAGTTGCGAATTTCGTAAAGTAAGTAATATGCAGGCAGAAGTCCTGTGGCTGTAACGTGAACTCCTGACATCTGGCGGCGTGTTGCTGAGTTCAGCTAATTGAGGGTTTAAATAGTGTACAAGCAAATAACATGTGTAGAACATAATCAAAAATGACGGTCGCATGAGGATATCGAATAACGATGGCCACTGTTACTGACAATAGTATGACTGCGACTGCGGCTATTTTTCCCGAAATGAAAATCACTACTCCTCGGTATGTACGTTTGTAAGATTAATGTAATTAATCGCAGGATAATTGTCGTAACCCGTAGTGCACTGGTATAGCGTAAATATGTATATCATTAAAATGTGCAAAGTTATATCTTCTCTTTACCCTGTAAAGCTCTCCTGCTTCAAAGACGGAGGTTTCCTCACACGTTTCAGAACTCTTGAAACTTTTTAAGCATGCGACGGACAGATTTCTTGAAAATGACTTTACTTTCATCGGCCACATTTGGTCCAGAAGACATTCTTCACAATCAGCTGAGCTCAGCTGCCGTGCCGCCAGTTTGTAACTTGTTTATTGTAAGTCTTATTGATCTAAGTGTGTTTGTCGTGGGTCTTGGCAAAAATTTTACGTGTGGTGTGAGAAGTGGGAGGGGGCGCCCCCTCGCACTACGGTGTGTAGTTTACTCGCTAATAGAATTTTTAGTTGAATCCGGCTATTATTCTGTGTATCTATTCTAAGATCTTGTACTCTCTGTCACACTGAACTCAAATCAATCCTGGCACAACTGCTGAAAGATCTTTTTCGTGGATTAAATTGTTGAAACTAGTGAAACTAAGAACCCTCATTTGTCACTGGTAACCATTGTTTCAGTTTGAGTTTATACACAGCTTAAGATTGGACCGTTGTGTACATAAACTGTCCTTGTAGCAAGGTAAGCATTACTGCTGGGGCCTAATTTCTGACTAGCGGAGATGTAAAATTGCTATTGATAGACGTGTTTATTTTGGAACATCTTGTCTTTCGTCGGAATAGTTGAATGATCGTTGCGTATACAAAGAAAAACGAGTGTCGCGGAGGCGTCTTGATTAAATGTTGGGAGCCAAGTAGAAGTACTATGTAGTATTATATATAAATAAAATAAGTAGATGTTTTCATGTGCAAAGAAATGCTAATCTGAAGCGTTGATAATTCTTAAAAGAGTGCGCACTTTATTCACTCGCAAGAGACTGATTACATAAAGTCGTGTTTTCAGTTTTAAGTTCATGAAACTTGTCGGATCGACTGGGACCTGGGACTTGACAGAGTCAAACGATCTTGGATCACATGTCAAGTGTTAAACTATAAGAATGCTAATCCCTGAAATTTATGCAGTAACTCCGGGAATTCCTGTGATAATGATGCGAATTTGCTGAATTTTGGAGATCACATGACAGTAATCCAGTCCTTAACTTCAACTAATTACTCAGAGCAGCAGGTGTCGCTGGAAATTTGTAAAAGCCATGGTTATGTTTCTTGAATCAATGAGAACAGTACATCATGACACATGCTTATACAGATCAAAATAACACAAAAATGGTTTATCATTCCCAGGAGTTACACGTTGTCTCTCATCTTGTATTTCCAAGCTACAAAATATTTAACCCATATCAAATAGTCCAATAAACAATCCACGGCGTAAGACAGGTAAGAATTAGTAAATGGTAAAATTCGTAACGGCAAACTTGAGAAACATAGATCTTCTTCACGTTCTCCGCATACTATCCTAGGGGTAGTTGAGGTGATAAATATAAAAAATATGTCCATCGTTTTCCCACGTCCCAAATTGTGGTGCAATGTGCGATCAAAATAATGTGCATGTGTCCCACAATACACTAGCGAGTGCTTACATTACATTTACAACGGCAGCCGGCCAGAGCATTCACGGCCAAGCCACTTCAACCACTAGCGCCGAGTCGGTTCTGCCTCCCACTTCGAAATTTCGATTGAGCAATATACCTGTTTCGTCCACTGTGGAGCCGAAAACCGAGCAAATACCAGGACCTCCAAATTTAACTAGTCAACATTTTCTCTGACTCCTCCTTCTTCTCCGTCCGTACGTAAAATTTCACCACCACTTAACATTGTCATTTTAGCTACTGTCACATGAACGAAAAGAATGCATAGTGATGTAATAGCTAATTTGTAGTACATAGAGAGGACAACAGATGGCGTTCCTCTTGAATTCCACGGCGAAGTGGTCACTAAATAATACTCTCAAGTCCCACCAACGTTTATTACCGCGACCTCTAAATTAAATTCTGAAAAATAAACTAGATTAACTAGCCTATACAGATTAAGGTACTTGGTGACGACACTCCAGTAAATTTTGTTCATAAGACATTTATGTACCGAAGTCATGTGTCCCACCGGCTACAGCAAACGCCCCGTAGTACAGAATAACTCATGGCTTCGTCTCCTTCGATCAGCCTGCTTCTGCTTACAAAAGACTACTGATCTTTAGCTTGGAGTGTATGTTACAGCACAGCTTTCAATATAAATACGAGGTTACAAAATGTTGTCCAGTAGCTTGGATCATACGATCGGATCCGGACGGAATAGCTTGGAGTTAGCACTGGCTACACTATGATATTCTATTCGGGCGTAAACCCATTGTGCAATTTATTTTCTTCGTTTTAAACTACATTTCTTGCGTGCAGGCACTCCCAGCCCTTGATTTTCTCTCACATGTTAATGTAGAGGCAGGGCTTTAACCAAATAATATAATAACAAATAATCTGAGGAAATTGCCTGTACTCCCCACCAGAGTTAAATCATTTCAAAAGAGCTTGTAAATAGTCCAAATTTTAGAAGAAGATTAAGGTATACGGGCTATCTCATTGTGGTATTCTTCATTATTGCTACGTCTGTCTCGTTCATGTCCGCATATATTATTATTGTATATAAAACCTAGGTTTAAAAGTAAAGGTTTTTGCGACAGTGCGACACTTTTATAAAATTGCGGAAACACATCATGATCAATAATAAAACAAACATACATACTTAAGTTGTGCGAAACAAAATGCAGTCGGATTCAATCTCTTGGTTTCCCCACCAATCAACATTACAAGACGGATATGAATAGTACAATAAATAAGGTAATGAGTTTGAAATTATATATTCCAGACACTTTCCGATCCATTCACTTTTCCTAATGCCTTAGTATGTAACCAAGTGTTTCAGGAAATGCAGTGGATGCTGCGGATACATTCAGGCACCGCCACTGTTGCACAGGTCACAGCTGACCAGTCCGGACGGGTCGCAATGCATGCATTTGAGAGCGATGAACTCCGTGGTGAAGTGATTCCTGTGAACTGACTTTTTCGAGCCGTTGCAGATAGGACAGGGTAACATCCTGAAACCACCGCACCGGTCACAGGTCGTCAAAACGGATAAACTCTGTAGTGTACAAAATAATTAAGAGTTCAATTATAGTTTCACTTATTCGTGGTAAGACATATTTCGTATACAAGAAATGAGACAAACAATTGCATGCATTTGCTTTAAATGTGCGGTGTGTGTAGTATAACAAGTTCTAACAATAAGGAGGTCAAATTAGTTGGAACTGTCACTGATATGCTGCCCACGCCTTCCCGTCGCGCACGTTGATTGGGGAAACTAATTGCCAGCAACAACTTGGACACGCCGTCATCCACTCGCGCAGTAAACATTTTCACATATAGTTTGCCTCACCCGGCATTCCTGGTGGCAGGTTAATTAGCCTTGATTAAACTAATCCTAAATTCCTATCATAGTAATATAACATTAAGTTTCTTAAGTTTCTCATGATTCAGGAATACGGGTGGTTAAAGTTTCCTAGGAATTACAGATTTCCGATTTCAGAATAATTTGAACACATTCCGTTCTCCCTATGCCCCTAAAACGCTCTTGATGAAGTGAGATGATTTGTTACGGGAGCCTTTACATTTTGTATGATTTTTTTTTACTCCTAACCTCTTGTTCCACCGCAAGCCTTTCCAAACGCCTAACCATGAGACACGTTTACCACAAATCATTCTGGAATTAAACTGGCGAAAAACTGGTGGATTGGCTACGGAAAACTTTCAGTATCTACGGGCTGCGTGTTCTGGGCCCGCTTTGGAGTACATGTCCATATCGCACTCTGAAAGTAATCCAGAATATTGCCATGCGGTCACCTCATAAACAAACAAGAGTGTGAAACCGCGCGAGCATGTCGGACAAATGACTTCATAATTGGGGGCTACAGGGTAAACGAATCTCCTCATTAATCATGTAGCTCCTTTCTGGGCAACAAGTGGCGAGTTTAATCTTATTCCAACCTGGTAGGCTCACTCGAGAGACCGTCAAGGAGCGGAAGGATTAGTGTGCTGCGCCATTTATTCCCAGCAGGGTTACCGGCTTGGCACAGCTCACTCGGTACGTGCAGTGTGCAACTAAGGAATGGCTAATTTATGAGCTCCGCGTTTCCCCAATCCACTCGACCGCTTCACCATTTATTTCCACACAAGTTTTCAATCTCTGCAGTGAACGCCGGCAGCATCGCAGTCCAATTTTCCCGTAGTGTGTCTACGATGACTGTGATAGTGAGCTTAAAAGGAGTACCTTGTAAGGGCGCAGTATGTCTCGCAATTCCCCAGTTTCATTGAGCTTCTCGATGATCTCCGCATCCTGAAATGAAATCATAGAGCGAATTAATTTCCTACCCTACTTGGCTGTTAGTGGAATCGTTTCTTGCGAGATTAGATACTTTCTGCACAATTAAGTTTGCGCCCTCCGATCATTAAAACTGCTGATGTATTCATTCATAACCACTTGAAATGGCGGAAGTTTACGTTTCAGAAGTAGTTCAAATAAAGGATATGTGTGCGGGAAGGGTGGGCTTTCACCAAGGGTTGACACGTGAGGTGAACACCGGAGAGAATGCTCATCTACCGTTACTTGCAATTTTATGTGAAAATATATTAGATTCTTGGAAGTAGCATGATTCACGTGAATGCAACATGCGGCGTGCAGCTTGAAGCGAAGATGTGCGAAGGGAATACATGACTATTTACCGGAAATGCAAAGCTTAGCCTAGCCTGTTCTCACATCACCAGTAAATGGCACGGAATTCACACCTGAATATTCAATAAGCGCAGATACAAAAGGGGATTTCATCGCGTGGTGATAGTACGGCATGATAAGGTATAGTGTTAAGGTAGCCGCAACGAAACCGCGTAATACTCCACAGTGGCCCGCTTCTTTCACACAGAGTGGCATCTTGCAACACAGTGATGCTCAACATTTGTTCCAAACAAAACAAGGTCCACGTTTTCGTCATTCCGTTTTTTCTACCAAAGCTCGGCAACGAAAAATTACGTCTTGTTTTCCTGTTTGTTCGAAAACAAAATCTTGCAGATTGATCCACATAACTGACAAGCTTTTGTTGCTCAAGGGTTAGAACAGGAAATGGGGCAGTAAAGACGGGCTTCAAAGAAAGATGCGGTAATTAGAAAAGTACGCCATTTGGTGGTAAACATCTGCAAAACTGCTCCACATAAACGCCATTTCAAAATGCCCACAAAATGTGGAAACCGGAAAAACTGGACACATGTCCCGTTTTTCCGCATCTAAATCTCCTCTTCGGAGGGGGGGGGGTTGTCGCCTCAACGCGACGACCCCCCAATTTGTCTTCAAAAAATTACATTGTTCAATGCCATGAGCTTGGTGGATCATTTGCAAACAAAATACACTCACCCCAAGATGTTGGCCCTCTAAGAAGACTTGCGGAAGTGGGACGTTGACGCCATATCCTCCTTGTTTTTTCCCCTCCGACTGGCTAGTGGAGCTACCGTTGCTGGGAGATGTGAGGACTCGCGGTGGAAGTCGCTGGCGAATTTCGTTTTGTACGGAACGATTCATGTAGCAATCACGCTCGTCAAACTTAACCAGCAGGGTTCGCAGTATCTGCTTGACCTTCTGACATCTCTGGAAAGTGTCACGAACAACGCCCATGCTCGTCACATAGACCACAACGCGACCTTGCTCCTTTTCACTGAAATTCTGTAAGGAAATAAAAAAAATAAATCCAGTTTATATTGAACCTGATGTGAATATTTTCACTGCAGTCATTTCACAGTTGACTATAAGCGGTGGCGCGAACTACATCTCTGCACATGCGCGTTATCAGTAGCCGCAGTGCGTGTTTCTTTCAAACCGTCACGTTTTCACGGTTTGTATGGATCACACAAATTGGACCTACGACCAATCACTTTTGGCTTCAGCAGCGGTTACTTTGTCCTCATGTGACCAGTTGCCCCAGAGTTTCTTTTTTTACATTGATCATTAAATGCAGGTTTGAGTACACACTTGTACACACGAACCTTAATCAGACATGAGGGCGATAGCTATGTTAACACAGGGAATATGAAACTGAAAGATAGTATTTGATATTTGATCCGTATAAAACCAACTATGGCTACATTTTCCTTGATCAAAACCAACCGTACTTCCAAACGTATTCATCTGCACAAATCGCAGAGAAAACCACTTAAATATGACATTTGGCTTTTGATAGAACTTTTCCCATTTGGAGAATTGGTTTTCTACCCAAGCTGCACTTTTGTACAACACTCAAACTCCCCACCGTCACTCTTCATGAATGACGCGGAGAATATAGCCGATTTCGCGTTTAGATGTTTACAATTATTGCCAAGTTATTTTTGTAACAGACCATAGATTGAAAGTTAACGTTTATATTTTTATAGGATGCATTTCTAAAAGTATGATAATTTTCGCTTGGTTGACGAAATTGTTTCAATCAAGATTTAAACAATTCAGGGACATCCAGTCATTCCTCAGCAAATGTCTGGGACGGGACAGACCCTGTCCCAGAGGAATTGACTTTTGATTTTGAGCATACTGATTTTTGCCACTCTTTGGATGTCTGCAGTTTAGCCGATGACAGCCGATCAAATAATGAGCCACATAATCGTACCACTGCGGTCAGAGATTTGTTCATCGAAATCATTCTTCCTCTTCCTTGTTTTAACCAAAACCTTGCATTGCTGAAATTTAAAGGTAAAATACCGCTGCACTCACTGAGGTCCACAGCCGTGTACAAGAAATGGCGAGGATTCTCCAATCTCTAACAAGAAGCCGTGGTGTTTTTTTGCCGTCATGGTCACTGCTACCCTATTCAAAGCAGTGATTCTAATGGCCTCTGCTGTAATGAGCACATAAGCGGATTTTGGATTGTCTGGTTGATTTGACCCAGCTAATGGTAAATGTTTCAAATTAATATCAGTGTGTGGGACGTCGGTTTTAATACAAATTCAATTCTTACACCTCACAAGGTACTAACAAGCAAAATAAAAGCTGGGAATTGTTTCAGTCTCCACACCTGACACCCTTGGTGATTTTATAATAAATTTCTATGATTATTCAATGCAGCATTACGTCTGAAAACCATTCCTTATTGCCCCATGAATGAAGAATAATGTGCGTCGGTGCTAATACATTGTTGCTGTATGGGATTTAATTTTGCGGTCATTAAACTCTTTATTACCTGGCCTTCTACATCGGTATTACTTTCACCCAAGGCTGTTATCCTAAAGTGTTTACTAAGGCATTGTAACTTCGTGCAGTATTGTAAACCGTCAAAAACAAGTAGTAAGTAGTAATTCTTTCCTCATCTCGCTGGTTACATAATTAGTGCACACAAGGTTTGTCGAAGGTTCAGTCAATCATCTGATCGTGCCAAAAGGTAATATGTTTTCCAATTTAACCGAGGCATTATCACTACTTGCTTCCGCCGTAGCCGGCCATAATATGTCAAAGTACAGAGTGAGTGCAAGTACATACACTTTTTGCTCAATACCGATTTTATATACCACTGTGATTTTTGACGATGGTAAACTGAGCTCTGTAATTCTGTGCCATATTGAGCTGACTAAACTTTTTACTCCGCTAAGCTGAGGCGAGAGCCATGTCTTGAGTCAGCATCAACATGTCACACTTTCTTATGATCATATACTATCAGCCAAACATTCCCTGACGTCCAAGCCACCCACTGACACAGCCCTATGGCCTCTCACGCTACTTGTATGTAAATGAAGACGCGACAGCATCTTCCACGGAGGTTTATATGTCGCTAGAACTTTGGGTCAAACGCTTCTTCACTTTCCGCAAACAATGCCGGACAAGATGAGGACAAATGCACAGTGTGTGATGGTAGTAAGCGAGCGGGCTTGAATTTCTAAGGAAGCAGATCATTACATTCAGAGGATAAGGAAGACATGATTTTCCTTAAACAATGGTCTTTATGGTTGCATTAATGTGGCCGTACACAAACGTGGAATAACTGTGGATACGCTGGCTGAAGCGGGGATGACTCAGTAAAACAATAACCCCAAAACAGGGGTAAGACGGCGTGAAAATACCGCAGTAATCAACATTAATTTACTATCGCACCAGTTACGGCTGGCTCAGTATCTGCTGGAGGAAGGTCAGCAACCGGGTCGGACATGGAGGAGCATATGTGGAAACTCACGGGTTCACTGCCTCTGTAAGCATTGAGGTAGGCGGTTCAGCAAATTCGTAGTAACCTATTACGGCACTCAGCCAATGCTCAAAGAAGAACTGTGAATTAAGATAAAAGATAACCTAGATAGTGTTAAACAACAACAATCATCGTAATTTTACCCTGAATTCATTCCATTCGTCCATTAGTGAATCCGATGCACAGGGATTTAAACTAAAGCCAAAGACCTTTGCTTAGCATGCGTGGCCGTCAGTTGCGGAGAAGCCTGCTGAACTAGAAGTTCTGGGATGGTGTTTGCACTGCCAACTTTCGAGATTTATGCTATTGCTGAAATTATTTGAAAACATTACGTCGATCCGTCTATTTGTCTACCTGTTCTCCCCGGCATTTGTCCCCTTCTCCGTATGCACGAGTGCAAAATGGTCATGGGCATGCACTGTAATAGTAAAGCAAAAATAGGTGCAGGATTCCCGGAATGTTGAAATGCACAAAATGGACAGCATACAAATACATGCAGCATCAACTAAAACTTAATACCGTGAAATTTGAACTTGTGCGCATAAATTACAAGGAACCGTTGAGGAAATTTTTTATGCTTATTATGATGTATTGGGCTACCCACAATACAAGGAATAATTGACCAGCTATAGTAACATGAACATTCTTCTGTTATGCTTAGCATTTCTGAATCATTACATGGAAATGACCTCGTGATGCTGTGTGGATGAATACTCTATGTGCTCCACCGTCACAACATGCCTGCTATGGCGGTCAAACGCACTAAGCGTAGTGAATGACATCCTTATTCTGCCTCCTCCCTCTTTATCTTGGTGACTTCTACCCAATTCGCAAGTATGACCACTGCAGTGGCCCACCCACTAATCAAGGTATTATCAAAATGACTAGACCCAGAACCGTCTTCGCTTTAATGTTCGCCTCCGCGCTGCTGTCACTACACTTTTTATCCTCATCCCTGACCAGCGAGCACATCTGCACATCATTATATGCAGGATATCTTTGTTCCGTTCTTTTGGCGATTTCGGACGGAGCTTCATCCCTCACACCAACTCCCCATAGCTCAATCTCGTCTAAACCTGTACATCTCTTTCCATGGATCCATCAGACTAGGTAAGGGTGGAGGAATCTCAATGAATCCGCTGTTGTCATGTCCAATGTCAATAAGAAGACGACGTCATGCAAATTCCCTTGAAAGCAGTTGTCAATCCAGCATCTTATACAATAGGCATGTACGCACCCATGGATAGCACAACTGGTGTTGGGATCCTTAATGTCTTTACCACACCAACATCCACATGATTGCCGCTAGCTCAATACATTAGGGTTTCCCAGTGGAGTACGTCAGAATCCCACAGTAGTGCTGAAGCTCTCAACCCTACAGTTTACCTATGTGGAACAATCCTCATAGGCACTATTGCTAGCCTGGCCCGCATTCACGTCGTAGGAAAAATTAGACTAAAAGGGGAGATATAATTTGAGAAAATATCAATCTATTTTGAGTTTCAAAGTGGTCTCACCTCTCACAGTCGATAGTATTACACCCGTCATTCATTCCAACTGTCATCCCCAACGGATTCTTTCCCCTACGGATCCCTCCTAAATACTCACATGTCATGGATCCCACAGGAATGTGTCAAAAGTCTCAACGGGTTCTAACATTGTGGCACACAGGGGTCTGTAGGTCACACACAATACTCCTTGCCGACCTGCTGAGCCGCAGTGCTATATCAACCCTGTTGTTCAATTCTGGTTAAACAATAAGATGAGAAAAGGAAAAGTTGGGATACCCGTGGCGCTCTTGTGTACAGAGCGAACATGACTCCGCGTGGAAGTGAAAGGATGTCTTAAAATACCACAGGACTAGGGTCATGGTCATTGTTTCTACACCGTCATTTAGCTTCCCTATTTTCCTCTTTTACAGGTGCAATAATGTAGATTATTGTTGTAGGGAAGGGAACAGGGGCTCGCGAAGATGCAAGTCGTTGGCCCAAACGTAGCTCTCTCAGAGGAGAAACGAACATCTGCAAACTCTATGCTCACCCCTTCTCATCACTATCTCACAACACAACATCATCGGAAACACATGGCTGGAGCTCGCAGTTTGATCCTTGCGGCTCCGCTGAATTAACATAACATTACAAATGTCATTTTGACAATAACGCCATTCTCAGCCCCCCCCCAACACACGGAACCCACATTTACACCGTTTTTCTTCTCTTTATAACCACATACGTGGGGATTTACGGGGCAGTTTCCCGTTCTGCATTGTCGAGCTGTAAGTACGGTGAGGAGATGGCTGCTCTCCTGATAAAACTGTACATGCACATATGAGCCCTGTAAACGAATGCAAGGGGGACAAGTGCCACTCGAAGGGTAATTTGGAGTCGCGAGCTTAATTGCGCTTGTAGCATACATTTTTCTCCATAAGATGCGATGCAGTAATGTGCTTGTGTCTGAGGATCAAGTTCATGCTCTAATTTTAATGAGCAAAGCCTCCTCACATGTGAGCAGTAGTAGTATCCTTCGTCCGTCCGAACGGAACCCACTCTCCCTCTGTAACCTACATTCTTGGAATGTGTGTGTGTGTGTGTCTGTGTGTGTCTGTGTGTGTGTTTACCTTTACGGATATGTTACCCATCCCAACGAAGAATGTCACATGTTTGGGAGACTTGTACTATGCATGCATGTTGCCGTGAAGCGAGTAGTAGACAAGTCTTTTTCAAGCACTTAGCCCGCGGCGAAATCAAGTTCAACAAATAACAACACTACTGAGTCGAGATGAGAAGTTGAAGAAGAAAACGTATAGATATATATAGTGTGGGAAATTTACCGTGTACAAAAAAAATGTACCACTCACAGTAGTGATGCTAGTGCTACACCGTAGTAGACGGATTACCAGCGAGTATACTTTTTCCCTCCATCCCTATTCGCTACATATCGGCGATCAAGAAAGTGCAATAGTGAGTGCATTCTACGAGTGTGTTAAAAATAGTACTGAAAGTATGTGCGAATGAAATGGGACACGATGTTTGAGATCATTTGCACCTGTCCTCAGCTCTTAAAATGGTTAGTAATTGGCAGCTGAATGGCTGCTCACTAAAAAGCTTCACGCTCAAAGTAAAAGTGCTCACCCAATCGAAGCAGGCTCTTTTTGCATTTTAATCTGAATGTGGGTTGAGAAAAAAACTTGTATCATAACTGCGGTGCCTGCGTTTGATCGTGCGGCACACATGCGGCAGACGCAATCCGTGTCACATGGACGGTGAGACCTTTGCGAATTCATACCATGGAACATACGCATATTGTCGATATGAAAGGGCGTGTTTGTGTGTGTGTGTGTGTGTGTGTGTGTGTGTGTGTGTGTGTGTATGTGTTTGCGTGAGAGAGAGAGAGACCGGACAGCGTTTCCTTGGGCTAAAAATACTATCACTACCATAGGAAAAATGTTAATATCTGCCCTTTTGCTCCTTCATTCTTTCAAGTTTCACACATTGACTCTTGGGTCCTTGGATAATCCCGTGATATCCCTAGTCCATTTCGCCTAGACCTCGAAACCCTATTCACCCTTAGCACTTGTTCCAATGGACTATCACACCTAGAGATTTTATGCAATTAAACTGACTCGAATTTTTTCTTGACTCAATTCTCGCCCCATCAACCCTGGTCTACATCATGTGAGAAGGGGAGAAGATGCTCTGTGCGGTGAGAACCTGAGGCTTTGGGTAGAAAACGAAATCACAGTTTCGGGTTCACATCCGTTATCCTGTCTTTGTAAGTAGGCTTCCGTTTTTGCTACCCCAACCTACTGGTATTGCCTTCAACGACCTGGCCGACTGATTGACTGACTGAAGGAGAAATGGCAGTACAATGCTCGTCGTAGCCTTGAATGAACGTGCCCGAACAGTGCCACTGCACTGGTCACAGCAGTTCATTGAGTCAAGTTCCCCCAGACTATTAAGACGATAGCAGAAAAAACACGCGACAAACTTCCGGCAATACAAATCCGAGAGAAAAATTCTCATTTTCACCTAAAAATCCTCGCTCTCTTCAAGTCACTTGCGGTTACAGCCTCAATCCCTAATAATAATGGTTCGACCGGCGAATTTAAAGAAGGAGTGAAAATGAAGTATGAGTAATCCTTATCTCCGAGACCAACAGTGATGACCACTTGATGGACACACTCCCCTCTGCATCCGTTTCATGTGTAAAAATCAAGATTAGCAAATCCCTCGGCCTCACGGCACACAGGCGCTGGTTCCCCCTCAGCCATCCATCTATCTAGTCATTTGCACGGTGACGGTGATGATTTGCACCTGAGAAACACCCAGAGCTCACACCGTTTTGAATGGGAACTTGGTGAGAAAAAAACAATGGCGATGAAAAAGTCGAATCGTTTTCTTGCTGGCTACATGCGGAAGTAATGGGGCTGTGCGCTGATAACTCAATCTTGTTTGTGTTTCAGTGACTCACTTTCCGCTGCACTTCTCGGCTGGCTGAGACAGTGGAAAACTCCTCAATTTCGTCTCTCTCACGTCATCTAATTGGACATCCGGAAAGGGCGCCGTTGAACGAAGGACTTTTCCTCCGCTGCCTCACGTACCAATTCGAGATGGAGTGCGTCAATTTACTGGACAAATTGTACTTACATGGAAAGAGCTCCCTATTTAGCATTAGCCCAATTTCCCACTCCCCAAAAACGGCACGAAATTTGAATTTTTGTCCAACTAGCCCCACATGCTACCTGAGCGGGTTCAACGCTCGTATCTAATGGGATTGAGGGGTGAATGGGCTTCATTGCTTTGTATAATTCATGTATGCACGAACACTCTCTCAGTTACTTCTCTTCACACGTAACTGAATGATTTAATAATATAGTAAATACTTGAGCCTTTCGCTCTTATTAATCTCCCAAGCAATTCATTTCTCTCCTTTGACACCCTCATTGTCTCTGACTTTGAGGCTTGGTCAACAGTTGACTCATTAGGACGTGAATTACTGGTTATGGCAAGTGCGTCGGAGTTCACTGTCTTGCCTTGCGTCCCTTCAACGTTGCAGGGAGGCCAATGCTGAGGAAAGTGACGCGTGTGTGTGTGTGTGTGTGCGCGCGCATGTGTGTAGTAAACGTGAATAAGTAAGCACAGAGGATTTCTGAACCCCCGCAAGCACACCGTCCGGCACTTTTTGTGAGGTGAATTCTTGTTCTTAACCTTACGCGAAAGGTGTTTTGTTTGCGCGTGTGGGGCAATGAACACAATGTAGAGCAACTCAATAAAGAATCTTGTGATGACACAGAGTAAAACGAAAGTAAGTACCACTTATGAGGAGACAAGGTGGAAACAACCATCACTCTGACCACCGCCACTCACTCACTCACT
>WJFA01002470.1:0-15829 GCA_009870155.1 Pseudobourletiella spinata | reverse complement strand
TGGTAACGTCGTAGCTCCGGTGGCCTCAAGTGTGGCGTACGTTCGTGGCACGTACTACGGAGCGCACAACTCCTACAACCGACCGACATTCCATCGGAAATCATTACTTTTATTAATTTCAACTATTTGTTTTTCTTGCCGTGTCATCCCGACCCCCAACATTATGAAATCGCATTCCACTCGTTACCGAATATATCCCGGCCTCATCCGCGTTGTACCCATCCCACAACAGTCACAGCAGTGCACACTCGACCTAGATGCCTCCCCGTTAAGGCGAAGGTTAGACCCCATTATCCGCAGCACATCATCGCCATAATGGTCATGATCATAACCCATTTCCCTCATCCCCCCGCGTCATCCAATAATCCGTAGCGGCAGCAGCAGGCCGGAAACAGCGCCAGAAAGGTACATGGATGAATTCCAGGCCGTCAATCTGGCTCATAATCCCGCTCTTTCCTCGCACCTACTACACCGCAAACAACTACAGTAAAACAAACAACACGCGGCTCCCCGTACGTTTTGGAACGGTCAAACAATTAGCAGGAGGAGGAAGTGATGAGGAACCGGGAATTTTTATCAGCTAAATAGCATGATCCACTCCGCCCAACTGTACGCAAATACATGCATGCATGCTCCCAAACAACCGCAATGTGTAGTAGAAGCAGGAACATGAACCATCAGCCCTCACAAACACAGATAAGATAAATAGCTCACAATGAACCTGACTTTTATTTGCAGTGGCAGGAGTCAAAGTGTAATTAAAATTTTATGGAAGTCCAGGAAGAAGGCTCACAGCATGACTTCCTGCCCCCTCCCCACTCTATCTCACCATAACGTCCAAGTTCACCACTATAATAATGCCTGCTTCCAACATGTACATATATATGTATATTTGTTGCAGGCCTCTACATTCACATACACAGGCATCAAATTTGATGCAAACAAATAGTGTACGCAGACGCCTGCAAATTACTGTCCATGTTCCTCACTCATCAGTCAAAAATCGCTCATGGTCATCAGTAGTACCACCTCTGAGGCGGCGGCAGCCGCCGCCGTATGTGACTGCGTGCCAAGAGCGGCGTCAATCCGTCTTGTCTCTCACTCATGTCAAACAACAAGTTGGTTGGGGGACAGGGCACAGGAGGAACTATGACTGCCATAGAGACTTCAAACTGACAGGGAAGTGCCAGCTTGAGACCTCATCATCACCAACCCCATCCGCAGCAGCGGCGGCGGTCCTGCTGATCTCTGTCCGCGACCAAAAATCAAATCAGAAGATCTAACAGCTGATAAGCCCCCCCCTCTTCCCCATACTGTCGTAATTGTCTCTCTAATTTACTCATTTTTAATAACCTCTTGCCAAAAGAAGGGATGCTCCATACGGTCACTCGGAACTCACTACATAGGGTAGCAAC
This sequence comes from Pseudobourletiella spinata, assembly GCA_009870155.1. Classification (NCBI taxonomy): domain Eukaryota; kingdom Metazoa; phylum Arthropoda; class Collembola; order Symphypleona; family Bourletiellidae; genus Pseudobourletiella; species Pseudobourletiella spinata. The sequence goes on along the minus strand of WJFA01002470.1, from coordinate 14,414 downwards.
CGCGGTCATTAACCAATTCTGCGGTCTGACCTCGCCTGGTAGGTCATCATCATGACAATGACTCTGGTCGAGCCAGGTGGTAAAAATCCCACTCTTGCCAATCCTACCCCGCTTGTGCTCAACGTAGTATTGAATTTTCCCTGACGAGGATTCCATCTCAAATAGCAGAGCGCGAATTAATTCCCCAATCACTCACTCCACATTATTCCCGTTCTAAATATTAAATTCTCATCTCAGCCACTACTTCACCTCCTCCTGACACTTCCACTGACCTGCAAACAACGGGAAAGTTACACAACAACTGCTCCAAATGCATTTCCCGCTCCCAACTATTTACCCTGCACGTCCTTGCGTTTCCAAACTGCTTACTGCGACTTTTCTAATTAAATTCAGTCTGTGAGCTGGATTGCATATAGCGGGACTTTAGCATGGGCGGGTGATAATCAACCCTACGTTTTGTTACACTCTTAAAACAATTGGAGACATTTATATTACATCCCGGTGGTGTATACCTATCAGAGGTAACTGGGGTATCATATTATATATGTACAAGTAGGTTCATGCATCAGGGGAATCACTTCACTCGCGTCGTGTCATCATCATTTGTTTTACCATGATTCACACTTTTATGTACCCCACTCGCCCGCTGCCGCTCCCCCCGCCCCGCAAGTCAATCCAACTCTTCCGCTATAGCACAGCGTATTTGTCCAAACGAGAATATAAACCTTTTATTGTCCATTTAATATCTTGTAGCACTAAAGAGGATCTAACTTATCTGAGCACCATCGCCGTGTCCATGCATGTACAGTAGAACAAGTTTCACGGAATTACCACTACCACTGATACTGACCTATGCGCATATTTCGCAGTACTTAAAGAATGAGTTTCCTCTCCTTCAAAGAACCGCTACGCTATCTCAGCTTCGCATATTTGTCACACATACATGTATGTACATCTAAAAACTAGTTTCAAAATGGAAAATAGTCCTTATTCAGTTCAATTCGGACCATGTCGTCATGTATGTTGACCAAATTAGCATCCGAACAGTCGCTAATCCCACCGACCTTCCACTGTCCGCTCCAGTTAGTGTCAGCCCCTGTTTCAGCCCTGGGATTCTCCGAATCCATCCAACAACTGCAAATTCGTTTTTCATTAGTTTTCCCAAATGTTCTCCTCCTACATGCTGAGCATCTGTAGGCCTATCTTTGCAAACTGTGGACTGTGGACTTCTGAGCCGTAGCTTGTTATTATTAATGGCTTATACAACTTATACGCAGTAAAACATACTAGCTGACCGGACCGAATACTTTACTGTAGTATCTTTAGTAGTAGTATATGTAGTAATTTTCCGCCGGGAGCAACAGATAATAATAACGCACACACCTAGACGCTTCCGTTTCCGCTCGCTCCAGCAGCAGTTATCACCTTGTTGGAAGAGGCGGCGAGCTGACAGGAAAACGACTGAGAATTTCTCATTGAAAATTAGTATTCCGTCTCAAGCTATACTCAACTCAATCCTTCCACTTCCCCCAACTTCAGAAAAGCTACCAGGGACACGCACATTCTCACGTGGAACTGCCACAGAGGAACCATCTAAATAAACTAAGGAGAGGAACAGGATGAATAATTACACAGTTCACTCCTCCTCACTAGCCAGCATCATCAGTATCATCACGACAACAATATGAGCAAATATGCAATCTGGCCAACTCCTCCCGCGCATGTGGAGTAACTGCCAAAAACTTACAATTTACTAACTAGCAGGAGTTCTCCTTCACCTTCGAAATTGGAGCGCGCCATTTCCCCCCGTATAGGAAAACACACGCGGGCCAAAACTACTACTACTACTACTACTACTGGTTCTGACCATAATTAAAACATGCGTTAATTACCCCATGAGGTACCCACGCGTCCGTGTGATGTGATTATATGCACATAAGTAGTATACAGGCACACTACAAGTCAATTTCATTTTTGGCCGCGGATCCCCGCAGGCTTCTGCTCTACGGCTGGCTACACAATTCCTACGGAAATCCTTAGTGAAAATATGAACTTGGACTTGAAAACCTCCTTCAGAACCCAACGACGCACAGCACAGGACAGGTACATCTCACACACACACACGTACACGTACCCATTGTCCTATGCCATATCACCTAACCTTTAACGTCTGCCTGAGCACAGAGGAGGTGTATATATTCTAAGGCATTGACAACAATGTCAGAACCGCAGAGCAGAGGAAATCAAGTCCCAGGAAAAATTAACACACAAGAGAGGCAGGTAGAGGCAGCGTCGGACACGCATTCGGCATACGTATAGACAGGGAGAGTGACTGTAACCATCAATTAATTAAGATGACCCAGCCCTCACCACTACTAAACATGGCTGTGCTGGCCGGTTCGCTGGGAAAAATCATAATGGAGTTGGAGTAATGATAATAATACATTTCCCCATTCAACTTCCAGGACAAGAGCCATTTGTTGTCTCACCATCGCCATGCACACCACCAGCAGGCTGAACACCATGTAATGTCTTATGCAATCCATCAGCCTGCGAAAACTACCTAAGATGTCCCTACCGGTCACTTTGGGCCTGGCTCACTGCTATAGTACACCACTGTGTGCATAGTGTGACATTCACACGTCCACTCCCGTCAGCTGGACCCGCTCATGGCTGGCACACCACCGGAAAAAGTGAGACTTGCACATATACGTCCGTGTTTGTGTGTGTGTGTGTGCACATATGCACTCCTTTGGCTCAACCTCCCAAAAAAGTTCAGCTAATACTCCCCGTGAGTCCACTCTGGAAATGTTATTGCTAATTAATTTTGTGCTTTGTGCTCAAACTCCCCTCCTCGTCCTGGATGCACCCATTCACACCAATCATTGTCAGCTCATAAATTATTATCATTCCATCCAATTTGGATTCACGTGGCTATGATGGAGTCTGACTCTAACTGGCAAAGGACTGCGGTAATAATAATTCCCTTATCTACAATCATCCCCATTACCGACCCACACAAGGATTTATTGTCAACTTAACCTTAGCATTGACCACAACTATATTAGACGCTGGTAGACTTTAGATAAATGATCAGTCTTTTGAGCCCCTTCATCTTCACTATCATCGTCATCATCATCACCACCAATAGCAGCAGCAGTAGCACACATACCTCAAATCTAGGAATAGCTTCAAAGATGCACGCAGCTCAGCATCACACGTCATACTTACTCACTGTTGCTGTTGTGGATACCAATGGATGTGGATGTGGATACTCCTTGAAAAATGCATGTTGTGCAGGGCTTGACCAGGATCACTGAAAAATTACAATGGTGAAAAAAAAGTATCCGCTACTATATGACCAACTTTATTTGGATGTCAATTAAGCACTTTTACATTGAGGATCCCAGTTCGTGCGTGGGAGCATTCTGGTCACCGCTGTCACCTCGTAACTCGGTCAGTCAGACACAATATCCCATTTTCCACCCTTGTTAACTCACTGTGAGGAGGGCATGGCACGGCGGCACATCTGATCCAAATTATAATACCAGTTCCCCTTCCCAACCACCACCACCACCACAACCGAGGTTACAGTGGTACTCAATAATAATAATACAATGGACTTTGCATTTCTTTCCATACAATTTTCACTTTCAGCATGAAATGCATACATTATTATACTGGCTATGGCTCTTTTGAATTGAGATGAGATGAGACGAGACAAGTACCATCCGCATCTTGAGCAAAACCATTATTGCAGTACAATACGCAGTTGGGAAAAAAACGAAAGTAGCATATCACAGGGATCATAAAACATTGCACATTAAATTCTCACCAATATTCCATTATCCGTACTACAGAGTGACAGGGATTCAACCTACTTTCCACATAACCGAGCAACCCCCACACCGGATGACGCTCTTTAGTCAGTCATCATCATCATCATCATCATCATCATCTTCATCCGCTCACATGAATTCTGATGGATAATCAATCAAGAAGAGACGGACTCGACGACCTGATTGATCAAGTCAAGATCAACTGCTCTTCATCATCGTCACAGAGCTCTCCAACAGTGCACACACGCCACCAGCATCTGTCCCAGCAGCGGCATCAGCGGAATGCCAAGTCTAAAAGATCAAGCAAGGAGTTGCGGGAAAAAAAAACCTTCCCGCCCACACAAGTCACCAAAATCTAGATTTCCTCGGCTCTAATCCATTGTCATTGAGTAAGTGATGGTAAGTGCATCACAATCTGGTCCCGTTATCTCTTCAGCGCAGCAACAGCAAAAGCGGCTGGACTCAAATCTTCAACTCTCCCCATCATCAGCTCGTTTGGCTTACTAATCGACCTCTTCCCTCTCAAGTGCACAACCACAAGAGTCACAGGGTGTGGTGGTCCCTTCTGGCCCTATTATCCCATGCGCTACAATCAAAACAATGTGATATTTGACGTCCAACCATGAAATTATGGGAGTCGGAGAGGCTGGTAAAACTCATGGTCACAACACCAACACCAACAACAACAACAATAACAACAACGGGCTCACTGCATAGAAACCACTAGTATTCGTATCCCTACCTACTGGCATTCTCACACACATTTTTAGCAACTCCATTCTGGTCACATTGAGACTCGAACGAACCCCATAATAAATCATCCGTACGGGGCTCCGACTACTTAACACGCTTAATTTTACTTGGGCTACATGACGAGTCCACCGTGTGTGGAACTTGCATTAGCATTGCACGGTCCCTTACAGAGTTGCAATGAATCGAGCCTTAGGGGCTTCAAATGACCGAAATAAATTGATTAGCGCCGTCATTTCCGGAATGGGCCGGAAATGAGCCTTGCAGCATGTCAACAACTCCTTGCCGAGCACAAAATCCCGCATTTATCTCACCATTAATTTATCATAGAAAATCATGGAAATGACTCGGCAATACAATATCCAACCGCTATAATTTCTTATTTACTGAATCGATAGGTAGGTTGGAGCATCACTTTTTCAGCTAATAACTCGGTGTGCACTGTGAGGCAGGGCCACCACCATGCCCATATAAACAAAAGGCACCAGAGAATTGCACGCCCACACTCAAACTCTTCTTAGTGGTCAAAGGAGCAAAATTTCATTTAAAAAAAAGTAAATGCAGTCCACCAAGTCCCGCACATTCATCTTCTTCCAAGTTCACCCTTTCAAACTAACATTCAAGCATCATCGAGCTGAAAGCAGTGAATATATATTCCATGGACTATCCGTTCGTCGTCAGCAGCAGCGAGCTGCAGCTTCCTCCAAAACAAACGAGCGCGTTCAGAGCGTACCTGACTATTAGCGGACCACGCCAAAACGGTTCATCTATACAACAAAAGCATCTCCCATTATTATTATTATTGCCAGTACTTTGTGTATAATAGAGGTGGTGAAAAGCCCTGAGTGTGTACTCATTGAACTTTTAACATAACAGTTGATTCGGGGAAGCTACGGGACATGTGGTCCTAGGATTTTTTGGAATACCAATCATGACCGTCATCGTGGAACGGATTGGAATTATAGCATGACAGCAATATAGCGACAGCCCATATGAGCCCAAAAAAGAAATTCGTTACGGAGGATTGACCCTTAGCCTTTGAGTCATACGAGCTGCGCACACTAGTGAGCAACGGCGTACATTCAGTTCACTACACACACACGTACTGCTTGGTTGTACAGCAGAGCGGAAAAAACTCATGTTTTAACAAAATCATCAACATCATCAACAAACATCATCACTATCGCCTCATCATCATCATCATCACATCACCGCCAGGATATTAGAGGAGCAGCCCAGGTACTTACAGGTACAAAGAGCAACCTATATTATGACCCGTTAGGTGACGACGACGACGACGACGACGGAAGCATGGACAATTTTAACCCCGTCACATCAAAGATCATCATCATCATCATCATATCATCCATGTAACCGTGTAGCTGTTTCAAGGGTGTAGACCCAATCATGGGAGAACTCAAGATCATCCGCATCATTTTCAGACCTGTCATATCCCAACACCATATCATAACCTATGGAATAATGACACGATCAGCTATTCTCGTCCTCATTGTCACCCTGATGATCGACAGGAACGGTATGCCCACTTACCATTCCCAGCACCACAACATCCTTCCTGTCCACAACAGTTACTGAAGATGAACGCACACACGGTGCGGCATATTAAAGTGGCACTGTGTGTATACTAGGATCACCATAGCAGGGCTTCCAGCCGCTACAAATTAACACGGGCCCGACCTCTCGCCATTGCCGCCTCCCGCGCCTTTCCAACACTCCATAAGAAACTGAATCCTCCCAACTCAACTCATTTATCTTATATCATGATCTGGAAATCGCTCCGTAGGCGTCACTACTACTATATAACAATATTAATAAGCCAGCTCCAATAATAATAATCATAATAATATCATTTTACAGGTCAAATTCGTCATTAACAAAATGCCAAAGACTACTGAACTACATGTCAATCATTACTGCAACACATTACACCGGTGCAGTGTAATCACAGGGAAACAGCAGGAGATCGTCATCCCTTGGTTCGTGCCGAACAACAGTATTTTAATACGAACAACATTCCCAATACACACTTGTCCCACGACAATTGACCCCCACGCTCAGAAAGGAGCCACCCGCTGCTGGCCCACAGCACTAAAACTCCGTGTCCTGAACGCGGATTCCCTCGGGTCAAATCAATTAGCAGGTCCACTGTCACCTAAATAATCCCAACGGAGGTCATCACCGTGGGGACTCACGCGCTCGAGTCACTCACACTCACTTTGCAATTTGCAATGGATCAGGTCAACGCGTCACTATTAGTGAAGTAATGAAACCATTATGCCACACACCATACATCCTAAAGACACCTTGAGGACACTTCTGAAGAGGAACAGTGCCTGCCTACGGTCGCTCCACGACAAATAGTTAATGTAGTCCATGCAGTGTAGGCGATGACAATACTTGTGCCACACGGCGGACCATGTTAATGGAGGACTCTGGCATCCTTCCTGTCCCGTCGTTTAATGCCGCCATAAAATGATCCCGCATGATATAGGAACCTTACGCAGTTCAATGCAATCTACACGGCTCCACCGATACCGGCCACATGCCATAAAAAATCTACAACAACACTCAATAAAAAAATCTCCATCGCCATCGTAAAACTGAAAATGGAGGAGGAGGAGGAGCGGAAATCGACCCAATTTTCAGTCCTCCCTACTGCAAAGACTGAGAGTCAGGTGGGCGTTTTGAACTGTACCGCGCTCAGTTACACATGCCGCATGCCGCACATGCTTTCATAAATGACAATCACTGTGCTGAACCTGAATTTCGGGAAAGTTTCCCTCAAGTTTCAAACGGGGAAAAAGCCAAGAAATTTGGAGTTTGGGTCAAAACTATGCTGCTGCTGCTGCCTCACTCAGCTCTAGCATAAAAGTAATCAAGCTTTTACGACTTCGCACAGTGCTGTGACGATGGGAATTTGGTGAAAATAATAAAAACATTAACCTTCATTCAGTCACAGTCAGTCAACCCACGAACTTCATCAGCCCTCCTGCACGCCGTACAAAATAATGCCATGAGAAATCCCTTGGAAAATGAGTATAAAGTTTATCACCATTTAAACACATTATTAACACGACTATCTTTAACAAAATGACCCCAAAACACCCAAAACTTTATCATGCCCATCGGTAACTGTGAGTGTGTGTGTGTGCAGGTGTGCCTGTGTGTGTCTCATGGTGACTGACTACGACTTTTCGCTCAATGACTTGCCTGAGAGTTCATCACCGAAGGTGTTCAATCACAGCCCTATACTTCTCTCCATTATACGCATACAGCTCCTCCACGATGGTGGTGGTGCAGCCCCTCTGCTTCTGCAGCTTTCAAATTCAATTTAAATGCATGAGTTTATTAAAAGCTATAAGCAATCTTTCCTTATTTGTCGACAAAATCACCGACTCTTGCCTCACTAACTGAGACCTACAGGGCTGTTGCTGTCAGTTGGTGTGGAATGCAACGGAGCGCATAACCTCAACCTGCATGCCTCCCGAACTAAATTCACTCTGACGGCTGGCCTAAAAAACAGGCTTGAAAACTGATTAAATAACAGCTTCATTTAATTCAATATTACCAAATTCTGACATTCACCTTCTCATATGGTGATGCGATGCAGCTACTACTTCCAACAGCGAACCAATAATATGCAGGCACATATCCTGAATAAAATCACTTATTTCCAGCCTTCTCTCTTACACCCAGCAGCTGTAGGGGGTGAGTGTACTTAAAAGCTCACAGAAAAGAATTTACAACGCCGATAAAACTCGTATGATTATATTTCGTCGAACAGAATCTCCTATTTTTGCAATGAGCCAAAATCTACTGCATGGCGTCAATCCGTGGAGCATGTTATTATCATTATTTTATTATTACTATTATTGGTACCGGCCAATAAACCACCTACATTTAGACATGGTACAGTTCGAACGAACCATGGGCATCGGGAGCAGCATGCACACAGCAAGTGACCCCGAGAATTTTAATGCAGTGCACGTTGAGATATTCGAGAGTTGACAAATCGCAAGTCAACAGACCCAAGTGCCCGCCAAAGCCACAGTACTAGTAAACAACGTCGCAGTGATACAGGATGAGAGCCGTCATACCATTGCCACCAGTAAAAAAAACCAAATTACTCAAACTGACTCCAGCTCCTTAAAAGGTCCTCTGCGGTAAATGCTAATTAAATATTTTCAGCCCACCAGTTTTTCAGTCTTGCAAAAGACACTTTCGTTGGAATACAACGACGACGACGCGGCGGCGGTCGCGGGACTGACTGCATTCTAAATAGCATTACACACACTTGTTACGATTTGCTGACGGATTTATAGCAGCAATCCACCAATATCTCTTGTTTACCTCCGCAGCACACAACAGGGCAAAGGTATTAAAATCAGGGGACTCCTCAATCTGCCCGCCAATCTCTTCCAACGCGTCCGACAAGTTGGGTTACTTTTCAAAGCGCCAAATTGACACTTTCATTGGGGCAACTCTCATTTACGGCGACGACGCACCAAGTGCAAAATACTTGGCCCCGTTCTAACCTGTCACTCACATATCATGGTCACGAATTCCGGCCTGGTGCTATACGTTACTACTACTCCTACTACTGTACGCGAAACTACAATGGCCCCTCTTGAGAGTACAATCATCTCATGACCTGCACTATGTCACGACACGAGGGTGCTAAACGGAGGCAAGTTGGTGTAGTGACGTCAGGTTCATCAATATTTCTCACGACACATCTCTCACCTCTCACCTTCCCTACACGACTTCCCAATGTCCCAAACAAAATTATGCCCGCTTAATCTCAGGAATTTACAGACCTGCCCAGAATCCACCAGTTCCGCGCTTGCTCCAGTATGTTATCCTACCCTATAAATTCCGACTCGTCATTCAACCAAACTCCATTGGGAGCAACCTGAGAGCAGAAGGTAATCCGAGCCTCTGGATCATCCGCCCAGCTCCTCCACGCTCCATTATTTAATCTTCACAATTTACTTTCAATAGCGACTCAAACCCTAGGAGAGAACTCGATGAGCAAGTTCCTCGCAGGAATTATTGTAACCTGAGCCCACAGAATCTTCAACTAACCCGTACTTTCCCTCACCACTGAGAGTGAATTACGCGGCTAAAATACTCTTGTTCAACTCAACCCGCCGCCGCTGTCATGGACGCACGCATGATGAGCCATGAATTTGTCAGCGACACCACTGAAACCTGATCCACCGAGGTCCCCTGTCCTCCTGCTGAGAGTCGACACGACCGCTTGAAGACCCCGCGACTCACCACAATTCGTCCTTCGGCCCGTGTGTGGAACAAATTATTAATTTCAAAAGGACTCAACTTCTCCCGTCGTTCTTGGTAATACATTTGAATCCAAACTTTCCTATGATTAATCGACCAGATGAGTATGATTTATTGTACCCACAAATCTCTCTATACAAGGAATCCACACGCAGAAGCAGCAGCAGTAGAACAGGTTATCATTCTTCCGTCATTGCAATAGTCAACCACTACTGGCACTGGTACTGCTGCGGGTGCCCTGCTAGGACAAGTACTCGGATGGGAGCACGTGGACTGGTAGGAGAAGGAGCGAAAAACAGGAGGAATTACCATGAAAATTCCAAAAGTCCTATCTTAGTCGCTGACGCAAGGCTTAAAATTCTATCATTCTATTAAATTCCTCAACGTAGGCCACAAACAACCATGAATTCCGCAACCTGTCAAAATCAACATGACATGTGTTATGAATGTTGGTCAATCTGAAGGCGTGTCCACCCTTCATTCCCAGTCCTATATTACATTTCTGTACCACATTCATATATTTATCCACACACACACACCCATGATGAGCAGCGTAAGACTGGACCACAGGGGTCAACAAATTCCTCGCCGTTCTCAACAACTGAAAACCATCACATTTTTACTACTACTCCGACACAAACAGCATTCGCCAACTTACTTTTACAGGACTTGCAGACAACAGACAAGTGAAACGAATTGACCTGCAACGCGAAATCTTCATACAAATTGCTTGTTATATTCTACGGTAACGTACACTGCGTGAAGCCCCAACCTTGAGCCTGACATGTCCTACTACTAAAATGCTCCTGCCCAAAAATACTGGTGATCTTGGTACAAGAACAGCAACAGCAGCAACAACAACAACAACGGCCAGACCTGACCAGTAAGATCGTAAATTCTCAAAATTATTATTGAACTCACAATTTTAACCTTGCCAATCCCTCGCGTAGGCCATGCTCACTTGCACCGTAACGGCACTCTTCTTCACGGAGCAAATCCCCTGCTCCTATACAGCACCTTATGTAACGGTAACATAAAATCATATCATATACTCAAGTCATTTATGCGACATCATCATCCGCCTCAGTTAGTAAGCAATGGAGTGCATATGAGAGCTCCTTCGAGACGGTTCCCTAGACGCTGCTGCTGTTGAAACAGTCGGACGGGGAGTTTGTGCAGTAATTATGTACTTAAACCTCTCAGACGCAGCCTCTGTGCTCAACATAATAATGACCCTTGAACAGCACTTTTTCACACCAACAACATATCCTTTCCCTTACCTTATTGTCATGTCCCATAGGGAGCTGCATTGTAAATGCCGTCGGAGTGCGGCTCATGCATGAGTGTAGCGCAAGCTACTAATAGGTCCCTCTCGTCATAAATTTGAGGGCGCCAAAACAAAACAGAGGCAAGGAGGGCTCCAACCTTTTTGGCAATGGGGAAAACACATGTCTGCACTGTGTATATGTATGTGTGGACAAGAATGCAGTGCGTGGGCTCGGAAGATCCGAGCTAGGACGAGACTCTTCAGTTTATAACAAGAAGAAAAAGTCATGTTCAAATAGACCGTCGTCGTCCGACGGACGGTGGTACCATCCATATCTGCTGCCTGCAACAACTCAACGTTATGTACACTCTGCACACGAGATGATGACTAAATTACTGTACGGAAAGTAAGGGCTAATTAAATGCACCTCGAGCAATGTGCTTCACCCAACTACTGTGTGTGTCTCACCATAGCGTTTTGGTTGCAGGCAGATGAGACGGATCAACTCCCCAAGCGCATCTACATCTGGCTTTTATTCTCAACAGCAACCGCAACCAGAGCCCAAAATGGGCCGAACGTTAGACTGTAAATTACTCTCATGGACACTGGGGAGTTATTGCTGCGACAGCCGCGTGATCAGGACAAGTTTTCCACACAGGAGTCTCACTTTTATTCGTGGACATTTCTTAACCTAATGGACGCGTGTGCGTGAGGGGAGACCAGAGCCTATATTTACATATGGGTGATGAACACCAATGATCCACTGTCTCAGTTCCATGGATACAAAAGTGAGTGAGTGAGTGAGTGAGTGAGTGAGTAAATGAACTGTGTCAGCTCATATGGCGACAGGTGAGCTACAGGTAAAGCAGCAGGAGAAGACAAGTGGTTCGTCCACTGGAAAATTTAAAAGTTTCTGCGAAACAGTGTCACATAGAACAGTTCAAGGCTTCACTACCATCCACGACTTGACTGTCCCCAATTCTCTCCCTCTCTCTCTCTCTCTTACTTGACAATATCATTACGGTTGCATAAAGTCCCAAATTGTAAATTTAAATCAGCTGAGATGTCTAACTAAAAGACGGACAGCAAAAAAATCCTGTCAACGCAACGGTCCATTCCTCCATAAAGTCGTACTTACGTGCTAAACATACGGACAGTTGGTTGGGGGATGCGTAGGCACGAGTAGAATGCAACTCCCATCATCGTCATCAGCATGTATATTTTAGTATAGGAAGACAAACACGAAAACTAGGTCTCGTCAATTCGTAATGACGTGCAGATTTTATTGAGGATATATTTGCTTTCTGGGTGGCACACGTCCCCTAAAATCTCATGTCGTCTTGCATGGCCCTACAGCAGTGTTGGACAAGCACTCATGCCCACTCCTACATAAACTCATTTGATTCATCTTAAACGCGTCATATGTTACATGATAATAGCATTATCACAGGACAGTTGGGCACGTAACATAGCTGACCATAATCATCCATTTTATCTCATTTTGATGTTCTGAGAGTCTTGGAAGGCGCACTACATTATTGCTGGAGGCAATGAGTAATCAACATTCAACTGGACATAAAACTCGACATAAAACTGAGCATGTGCATTATATTCACAGCATAGGGATCTTGGGAAACATTCGGAACGGAGGACTTGATGGGAAACTATTACACACTGTTTCTGTCACATCATGTCGACTTCCTACAAGTTATTAACCCCGAGCAACCCCGAGGATTTAACTTGAACTGATACACAGGCCGAATACAGAACGATAATGGCGGGAGCTCGGAGGCGGGATTTCTGCGAATAACAAAATGAAGGACAAGTTAATCGCACGGTTCAGGCTCGCACACACATACAATATCAAGAGGTATAAATATTAGTAAGATTTTTGAAGAAAATGAAGAATGCACTCGGGGAGAGCACGGGCTACCTATTTATTACTCTGACTGAGTGAGAGTGAGTCAGCGAAACTGGGCCAGAGTTGGAACAGAACTTGCGTGCGCGCTCCTATTCGCTTGAACCCCTGTGAGAACTCAAAATCTTAGCCACATTAATAACCAAATTCGCACATTATTCTTCCACGGTAATCCAAAAGTGAATCTCATCAACTCTCTAACGAAGTTCTGAAACTGGAGCAAAAAGGGGAGCCTTTACACTATATAGAAACAACCACCTGTTCCGGCCAACACTGCACTGTATGTCGCAGATTAATTAAATGCTCAGTTTCACACTATGAACTGGAGTTAACTTCCCATTGAAAATTGGATGTAACGTGGAGTGGGAAGCGAAAGCGAGGTCAGTTGTAATGACCAACTATCACATAAGCACTTACCGTAACGTCCACGCAAATTCTCCACAGTTTGCGCTTGCTGAAGTACGTCATGCCGGAGTCATTTGTTAGCCTACATCAACGGTGGTGAGATACACAATGAATACGGATAATTTACTTTATGATTATTACCTGAATCAAAATAGGAAGTGTGACCCGACCTTCACAATGAATCATCAAATGATGCACGGGCTTCATCATCAGCAGCAGTCAGCAGCGTACCAGATACCCGGTCCAATGCTGAGCACCACGCGCTGTGTCTCCAATAATTTACCACACTTGCTTGTAAGGGCATATCGGTCAGCCCCAAAACATATGCTGACTTGCGTTTTGTTTCACTTGGACTCCCGCTGAGATGGATGTCTTAGAGTAAGAGGTTGAAGTAAAAGTTCTTACCTTCGCTGCTTGCGGTATGAGGGCGGGGTGTTGGAACTCGATCGAGATCGGGACCGGGAATGCGATCTAGATCTTGATCGCGAACCATCAGATGTAGACCTTAGCGAGCCGGAGGTGGCTGTTGACGTGGTGGTTGTCGTCGTGGTTGCTGTCGTCGTGGAAGACTTGGACGGCGAGGTGTGCTGACGTCGACGCTTCCGGTTTCGATGATGGTGCGTGGATGAACTTGAGCGAGATCGAGATCGAGTTCGGTCATAAGATGAAGGTGAGCGCTTCTTCCTCTTTCCACGTGGCATCTGCAATTCAATTATAAAAAATGTCAATATTCCAGCCATTCGATAGAATCAAGAGCGCTTAATGGTGTGACCAACAAAAACTACGGCAAAACTTTCAGCTCAAACAGCACTGTAACCGCTGACATGACAGGAACCAGAAACCCAAGACACCTTGCAAACCCTTGAACAATTTACCAACGCCGTGACCAGTGCGCACCAAATTCCATACAAATAGC
>WJFA01002469.1:0-15844 GCA_009870155.1 Pseudobourletiella spinata | reverse complement strand
GTATTTGTAATACTTCATGGGATTAGCACACACGATCGGTTAGTGTATATTGCAGTTCTCTATAACAAGATTTCATCTAAGTTCATTAGTTTGAAAATTTTAGGGTGCTACCTGTGGATTGTATCTATATTTTGAATTATTTACTGAGTCGTCTAGTTTACCCCACATATTTTCTTTCAAAATTTTTGATGTGATAGCTCCAATGGTTCGGCAGGTCGTGGTTTTCGAAATTCATGGGAATATTTTTGCACCACAAACTTTTGAATTGCCTAAATATCCCATTTGAAGTTGATAATGGTGTTATAGATCGATATGCAGCGATATCATGTCATTATTTCCGTAAAATCATAAAAGATAATCATTTTCATAGGCATGCATTCTCCAGGAAGATTTTGTTCGGACTCGCGTTTTCCTGTATTGGTGATGCATTTCTGGTGTGGCCATCATATTTTCCCCATGGGATGGCAGCATTCGGATTTGCTCAGGTAATGAAAGAGCTAATAGCATAATCACTCAAGTAATAGTTTCTAAAATCATAGACGAAAATGTCTTGAACCGTTTTCTTGACTTTCAGGTGTTTTATTCCTGGGCGTATGGGTTCAAACACCCACATTGGGTTCCGGGGCTATTTATTTTTGCCGTGACTGCCACAGGTGTGACCAAATGTTTCGTGCATATCGTATATGATATTTTCGTGAGCGAAAACGTAAATGTGTTTTCTGACTTTCAGGTATGGGCGTAATATGGCCTAGGATGGTAAATGCTCCAGTGCCTGTCGTCATTGGAATGCCCGTGTACTCGTTTCTTCTTACAATGATGGCATGGAGAGCAGTTGCTCAACTGGAAAACTTAGGGGTGAATATAAACCTTTCTTTAAGCGAAAATAAATTTGAAATTCACGTGTGTCTTTATATAATGTTGCGCTTTTTCGTTACCTTGCACCGTGATTGATTTCTCTCATGGTGTCAAATGCCAATTCATGCAGAAATTTACCGTTTTTATAAATCTTGCTACCATTTTTTGCAGGATTGGACCTGGACGAAACTATGTTCATCAGTTGGAGCGTTGTTTTTCACTATTTCGGATGGATTTATTGGAATCAGTCTGTTTGTTTATCCGCTTCCGTACTCGCAGGCAAGTACCACTGCTCTAGTTACTACTTTTATTACTGTAACTACTCGTCTGATCGTTTCTTGAAATTCAATATTGCAGGCACTAATTATGTCAACATATTACATCGCTCAGCTGTGCATCGCGCTCAGTATCATCAATAGAGACTACCCTAAGGATGGTGCGTCTACGTTACGGGTGCGAGCAGGGAGCCAGGTTCCGAGGGCGGTGTCTTGAAATATCTAACGCCAAGTGGAAGGGCTGTTCCAGTGAATTAATTCAGCTTTAAAACATCCTAAGGGCCCTCGACCTCATTGTTGGAGGCGCGTAGACTCATTTTTGTATGTAATAGATGGAAGTAAATTGAAAAGGTACTCGTGTGACCTAAAGAGAAAGAAGCCCATTTGTAGTAGGACGGGTTACAGCGGAGATAGGGTACTGTTGAGTAGTTTCCTGTTGATACAGCCCTTTACTCACGCGAGCTGGTCTGCATTACCTACCTAGTGTTGTTACAAGGTTTCATAGCTACTTACGCAATTGCGAGTGAGCTTTCTGGTTTGTTTTTCCAGTTTTTGCTGTGCAGTAGATTTGATTAATTGAAGTACTATCCTCAGTGTTGAATGTCAAAAATACTCAGATTTGGAGTACTTGTAGTTATGCAAAACATTAGGTTATCATGTAGATAAAATAGTTGATTACAGTAAACTGAATATGGACCTCGGAGCACCGGCCGTGCAATGATGTTACAACTACATCGACTTGGCTAAATGGTGTGCTACCCTGGTTATTTAAAGTATTGGATGATCTTCCTCCGACGAAACGAAAAGCTCAATTATGCTCATTTGGCAAAGATGCCTAGGCTAGAGTTTAACCGTAACCCAAGGAAATGTTCATGTTACGGTGACGGTGACAGTACCACTCATGGTAGGAGAGATTCCGTGCTGATGAAAGCGTACTGTTTACATCAGGCATGGATTTTCACATATGATTTTTCGCAAATGATTTTTACTTTTATAGTGGTAGCGACAACACGGGAATTTTTAATATTTTAAGGTTTTCGGATGCATATAATGAAATATTAACGGGATTTGAATATTACTTCGCAGTAGAGTTTTTCGGAAATCGTTTTAGTGACTGGGAATTTCTCGGTATGTTTATGGTATGAAATGTGTGTTAGTAATAAGTGGAAAAACAAGTGGTAAAATTGTCATAGCTATTAACAATATATCGTGTAGTGTAAGTATTGTGTGTGTGTCTGTTAGGTTCACACTTCACATTCAATTACGTAACTGAGCTGTACGAGGCAGAAGCTAGTGCGTCAGGGTGAAAGTGGCAGACATTGTGGGAAGTATTACAGTGTACGTCGTCTAAGTCTGCGCTCTTGTTCTCAGGCATGTTAGCTAAAACCTCTGCAATTCATCAGACAAGATCAATATGAGTACATGTAGTACGTGATGACTTCTCGCAGTTGGCCAGAAATTGACTTCAAACAGCCCGACATTCGTGGTTTCGTCAAGCTTTGTAAATAGCTTGGAATTGTTGTATAGGGTTATAAAATTTTAACCGACCTTCTCGAAGCCGTCATGTTTCGTGTTATTACGTAACTGTCATGTGTTTCGTCCTGTAGATTCTCCTCTGGATTTTCACTCCTGGTCCAGTTTCCAGATCAATTTTTTGGTAGATGGTATTCGTTAAAGTATTGGCGCTGTATCTCCGCCGTTATTGCTATATTTTCACTAGCTTTACTAATTTTAACCTTTCTTTCCATCATATTTTTGTCCGCAGTAAGAATGCGAAGTTGAAGCTACCGAGCCGGTTGCGTTTTCCTGGTCACCGGTCTGCTTTCATGCAGTATAGGCTGTAAATGTTATTATTGTGATCCAAAACTTATGCCTTGGAATGTCTTACCTGATCATCAGTTTCCTGTTTTCTGGGCATATGTGAGTACTATTGTGTGATATTGTTGAGCACTCAAATATAGACTACTTCAGCTTTTCCGTCATGCAGCGACGTAGTATTTTATTTCCTTAATCGTATTGCAGAGTCAGTCCTTAGGGCATGATTAAAATGTGTCGTGATTAAAAAATAAATTTTCGAAAACTCTCATTTGTTTTCATTATTAACTCATAATGATGCATGAAGTCCACATGGAGATCCTATGAACGGGATATCTGCCAAGAAATATAGCATATAGCATTTTGGCGTAAACTTATTTCGCTGTGCTGCCTATCTCTTGTATTAAACCTTGGCTTTGAACGAAGATTTATTGCTTATATTATCAAAGGAGCTTTCTCCAAGGCAAATCGAAATATGGAGTCGATCTTCGATCGGCCTGCGCGGGTAAAACCATCAGTTTGCCGCGATGCCATCTATACGCATTGACACTACAGGTCATCAGAATATTTTATCGGCATACGGCCAACTACCCGCTTTGAGTTGGAGGGAGCTCTCACTGGTCCAGGTGTTTATGCGTCAAACCTGTCAGTACTTTTGGAGAGTATTTAGATTCGGACATTGTGACGTCCCATGGCCACGACAGCTGTCATTAAAACAGCCTCGACTTACCCTGGTGGCGCGATTACCAATCCTCCTGAAAATTTGACACCATTTGGTTCATGTGTAGAATCCTGGAATTTTCACCGAACTGTCTTCTCTTTGATAGGTCAAGATCAGGAATGCATTGATGCTACAGAGTTTATGACACCCTCCCATAGTTACTCGGACTTCAGGAAAAGTCAGCCGTCACTTGAAGGCAACGCTTCCTCACTGTCCTTTTCAACTCATCAGCATGTGCCACAGAAAGGACATGGTTGCGATGCACGACGCTTTCACGAGTCTCACAGGCTCCGCGGATGTCACTGTCCCCGGTGAACTTGACAAGTTCATGTCATTGTGCGTACAACGTTTTACCCATCTGTTTGTAGTGTCAGTTCACATCAATCAACGTCACGGCATTAAAAGTGCAAAGAAAAGCTCTGGAAGACAGCATTCGCGGTTTCGTGGGAGCGGCGAATTCATCATAGAAATGTTTCGCATTACGGCGCAACCACGAAGTACCGTTGAGCATACCTCTGAAAAAAGTACAAAGCGTCCACAACTCAGTAAACTTTTGTGTTTATCACCATTAACTACAGTGGCTGTAGGTTACGAAATTTTGTTGCGTATGGCCGATTGACACGGGTTAGCTCCAATAATGATACTTTGACAGCGTGTTTGGGTTTGATTTTCAGTTAAATAGCGACCCACAAAAATCCTGTGCACAACTTTTACTCTGAAGCGTGAATCATGTTTGAAGTGTTGCACAGTCCACTGAAGGTGCAACGGAGCACTAGGGCAAGTTCCGCTTGTGCTCGTAGTTTTAATTGACCGAATTATAATTGTTCTAAAGTCCGCGTCTGTTCATCAGGTCATATTTTGGTATTCCAGTACAGACACTGGAAGCACGTTTGAAATTTTGCACCGTATCCGGTTCCACATTTTGATTTTGCACATTTTGAAGATGTGGGAATGGTGCGTGAAGGAAGGAGTGTAACCTTTCGCCAATTCATCGAGAAACTGTACCTTGGATTATTGCTGTCTGCCAGCTTGTATCGCCGTAAGTATAATGTTTCTCTACATTTGTTTATTTTGTGCTTGACTGACTGATCTTGAAAGTGCATTTTTCCCAATGTGTAAAGACAACTCAGCGCGGGCACGGAGTTACCTGCCGGTTAAAGATTTATCAGGGGACTGCCGTCTTCAGAATTCGATATTCTTCAAAAACAAGTGCCTACAATGTTTGCAAAAGGAAGCGGTAAGGTTTTCCGGCATCATGTAACCATCAGCCATGCTATGGACGTGGAGCTGTACTAAAATTATTTTCCATATGTTTGCATACGCTCGTAGACGAGTCAGGCCGGACGAAATTTCTCAACTGAGCAAAGTTTGGATATCAATGGAGACCTGATACTAGTTCAGTGTCACGAGTCTTCCATGAGCCTTCAGAAGTGGGTTGAATACGTGGCTGGAAGAAAAATTGCTGCGGTCACTATCGAGGTAATGATTTTGAAACTGTACTTTTCGAAGCAATGAGACAGGGAATTCTTCCATTGGGCGTCTTAAGGTATAAACAGCTAAATTGCACGTCAGACTATTTTTGTCACTGTTCTCTGTTTGAAGCGACCGCCATTTGTGATGAAGACAGCTGATGGCTTTGGTGGCGTTATCTTTGAATTTTTGGATTTTCTGGCGGCAAAATACAATTTTAGGCAAGTGTGAGATTATAATTATTTATGCGTCCATTACTGTGTAAACGTCCCGGAAAGCAGACAATCTTTCCTTGTGACTATGACTGTGTCGTATCTGCGATAGCATGAAGATACTCCACCCTCATGACGGAAACTGGGGCGCGCCGTTGGGGAACGGCTCGTGGAACGGGATGATCGGAATGGTACTTCGAAATGTAAGTGATATGCTACCCATTCCACGCGTTTCCGACACAGCTCCAAAAACACTAACACTATTGCATTTAAAACTGCAACCTCAGTATGCTTCGTTACAGTCGTGTTTTACATGTGAGAAATATTTGATGAGTGTATGTTTTTGAGATGTTATAATAGGAAGCAGAGATCGGTGCTGCGTCTTTTTCAGTTACTTGGCAACGCTCACAAGCAGTCGACTTCACCGATTATTTTCACCACGAACCATCGGCAATTCTCATTCCACCACCCACCGCAGGGGG
The DNA here is from genome assembly GCA_009870155.1 of Pseudobourletiella spinata. Lineage (NCBI taxonomy): Eukaryota > Metazoa > Arthropoda > Collembola > Symphypleona > Bourletiellidae > Pseudobourletiella > Pseudobourletiella spinata. The sequence goes on along the minus strand of WJFA01002469.1, from coordinate 10,014 downwards.
GAAACTTACTGTACTGATTCGGCCATTGAGTAAGCAGGTAGGCGAGGGCAAGATCCAGAAAGTATGTGGATGTAGAATTATCATAATTAGGATATGCGCTCATTCAGTAATACTAAGTTTTGATCCATGATGGCGTGGGCGTGAGTAACTTCATTTTCATTATGTCCATTAGTTTGTTTCAAAATTCCGGTTTAAGATCTCATGTGCGATTCATTGATTCTAAACGAATTTGCTTCAATGAGACTCCGGTGTTACGATTTCAGGTCTGGGCCGGTGTACTTGGGACAGTTATTATAGTGATTCCCAGCATATATCTTCTACATCGAGGGAGCAATGCTATACGAGGCTATCCAAATAGGTACGGAATTGTGGCGGGATGCGCAGAGCTACTGTGGTTTATTATCGGCTCCATCCTTCAGCAGAGTAAGGCATGTTTCAGCGGATGACTAAATTTGGAAGGACTCAAAGCAGTGCTCACATTTGTTTATGGTTAACAGGTCTTCAGAGCCAAACTGCGAAGTCGACGAGATTTGTTACCATAATATGGTGGTTTGTGACTTTCATAATAGCTAATGCTTACCTAGCATTTTTAGTATCCTTTTTATCCGCTCCGAAATTGCAGAACGTGGTAAACAGTTTAGAAGATTTAGCGGCGCAGCATAAGATTAAATGGACTTACAGGTCCAATACAGCACACATAAGTCTGTTCAAGGTGAGCAACCAGCACGAAAGACCTGTTCTAATCTGTGATGTCGATACTGAAATTGTGAGTTACTCTGTGTTCTTGCAGTCAGAAAGTAATACGGGGACATACAAGTTGATTGGTGATGGTACGAATGAAAAGAATTTGGTGACCTCCGATCGGGACGGGGTGGAGCGCGTTTTGAAGAACCACTATGCCTTCATAAAGGTTTACAAACGCTATCGGAAATATTGAGCTAAATGCCTGGCATAGCATTTGCGAGTCGCAATCGCTATGTCGCACGTTTGTATTTGCGTTGGTTGTGTATTTGTGAAGCGAAGTTATTGGACACAATATTACAACTTTTAATATATGAACAAATATTTCAGGAAAAATCGTTTCTGGATGTGGTCCTGGCAAAAGATTTTCAAGTTGCGAAAACCTGTCGAATGACCCTTGCAAAGAAAACTTTCTTTACCGTGGGATTCGCACTGACGGTTCCAAAAAAGAGTCCGCTCTTGTTCTTACTCAATTATGGGTACGTGTATCCCAGATGTTCATTATTACCTTAATTTGACAGCCGGGGATTGTTTACTAAAGTGTTTCTTCATAGTTTGTCCAAGTCTATATCCTCCGGTATCATGGACAAATGGAAACATATTCACTGGCCGAAGAATCTGTGGTGTGCTGATGCGATATCTTACATCTTGTCTACCAGTCCGAGAAGCCGGAAACTGACGTTGGCAGATCTGCAGGGGGCATTTGCCCTGTTTGGAGTCGGGCTTCTGCTATCCATTTTGTCCTTCATTGGAGAACATTCAGTTACTCAGATAGTTTCGCGCCTGCGCTTTCGTATTTTCAGGCTCAGATGTACTCACATTTGGAGATTTGTTAGATGACTCGCTTCTGTCTGGATTGGGTCAAACTAAAGTACATTTAAGGTTCAGAGTGATCAGTTGTGACACTATTGTACGACACTTCAGCTGGAATGAAGTTGTAGCATTAAATTATTTATTCGCAGTAGTGAAAAAGGCAAACTCCGTTGCTCAGGATTAATTTTGCTTAAATTAGGTAAAGTGTAACGTTGTTTCAAAAAACTTGATGTGGAAAACATCGACCCTACGATTCATTAAAACGCTAAAATGCAAATTTGTCCTCTTGACCCTTTGCAATGCCATGTCCTAAAAGAGCAGGCAAGAGGATTAGAAGGGGCTCAACGTTTGAGAAGAATAAACTGAAAACTTTATTCAGTCGGTGGCCTTAGTTCATGGTACGAATTAAATCTTCCGCTTAATCTATAAATAGCATATTGTTTTCCCGGATCAAGTGTTACTCAATAACTATTCCTTGTATTAAAGACATTATGATTACGCTGACGGTGAACCTCTATCCTGTTAGTAAATTGTATATCCAAACATGTAGAAGTGGTAGCTCCTGGGAGACGAACTGACAATTCTCTCAAGCGCCTGAGGGTTTTGGAATCCTCCAGATGAGCAAATGATTCGTGGAGTCCTCACGCCCTGAAATATCACCAGAACTTTCCCCCATGAGGCTACTCATCATGCTGCCAAAGGATGAGCTACTGTTGCTGCTGCTGCTTGACTGGAAAAGAGGGGGCAGGGGGCGGAATTCCTCATAGCCGTCACCACCGCTAATGATCGTACAACTGTCCCGGCTTGTACAACAGGTCATAAAGCGCACCTGACCCGTGTGACCATGACAGAGCGGCGTCGTCTTATACGCATGATTCACATAGGTCACTGTCAGAATGACCCCCGCACTTGTCCCCACCCAAAGTGTCTTATCCGGTGCGTACAGAAGGGCTGTTATTCGAAGACAAGCACTTTTATGCTGGCGAATGATGTCATCACAACCTGGAGCAACAAAAGATGGTCGCTTAATTTAATTTGACCAATCTATGGCAGAGGTTGGATTTTAGAAATTGTCTTTGTTCTTACCAGCCAACACTTTGGCAACATCCGGTGAGACATTGGTTTCGAGGAGGCATTCGAATGTTGAATTGTTGAAGCACTTGAGGATGCTGGTCCCTTGAACGGCTACCCAAACCTGCTCCTCGGAGGCAGCAATACAGGAGATCCCACGAGCCACATGATTACCCTCCACGGTGATTTGAATAGACTGAAGAAGCTCCAGCATCCCCCCGTTGTCTCCGTATACTTTGATGTGGGACCCGCTCGCACACCAGATTTGTGATCGGACGCAAATCATTTTCGTCACCGGGTACAACGCTGAGCCTATCGTAACCCAACTTGGATCTCCAATGGACCAGCCCTTGCCACCTACATGACAAAAACCCAAGTGCTATCAGCCCAGTTCTGAACGACAAGCGGATAATTTTTTCATCCGGAGCTTGTTACTAATGGCCTTACTTGTGTTCCGGCTGTACACTGCTACATCACCATTCCCCAAGGACACAACCACACGATTCCCATAATACCTGAATAAGAATCATCAAAATGACAATGCGTTTCAAGTATTCCCAGTAAAAATTGCAATACCAACTCGTTTCCCACCGCCACCTCCAGGGGTTCCCAGTTGGTAACGTTCTAAATACTCCAAGACTTCAACTTACACGATACAATGAAGCGGTGCACTATGCTGAATTTTGTGTCGGTTCTTCTTGACGCGAACGCTGTCTGAACAGTCGTAGACATGAAGTCCGCCATCCTCCGTCCCCAGCCAAACGCTCCAATGCTCCGTGGGCTTGTGACCTGTTGTAAAAACGACGAACATCCGTGAAGGCAGAGGACACCACAAGTGCTGCTGCAAAAAGCCAGCATGATGGATAGCACGTTCTCAAGGATCAGGAGACGAACCTTGTCGGTTCCGGTGGGACTCATCTTCACTCTCATATCCAGACGGATGAACGTGAGGGTACTGGTGATCGTCGTGATGATGGTTGGGGGCCAATGCGGGATGGAGCGGTTGAGTTGACGGCGGCGGCGGTGGAGGAACGGAGATTATGCAGGTAATTCTCGAATTGCACACTCCATTACAAGAGGTAATGGCCGGCTCAGGGTGCAACGTGAGAATGCATATCTGTCCCACGTAGCCATCCGAATTGGCCACCCACACATCGCTCATCTCAAGCGTCTTGCTCACCTTGTTGTGGAGGGAAACGGGGGCTGCACAGGACAACTGGAGTCCCGCTCGGGTTTTCCGTATGGGAAGGGCTTGTATAAATTGCACTTGGGGCGTCTTGCCGAACCCATAGCGGACTGTAGGTGAAATTCATCGGATTATTCAGGCCAACAGTTGCGAGTTGATATCTAACTTTTAAGCCTCCCCGCCCAAGCTACTACATGTGCGGAGGGGGATTCATATGAACAGAAGAGGGTAGCGGCTATTTCCCTCGCCTCTAGTTGCTGCACTTCTAGACTGACTCAAGCTGGCACGGCATTCGCTCCATTTCAAAGAGTAACAAGAGTGAGCAACTGGCTACATGTAAACAACATAAAGGAATCCCCAATCTTTTAGCCTCCTCGCCCCACAAATATGTCTCACCCGCCATGATAAAGTGTATCCTGCCACACAGTAACCAACTCTTCTATCATCGAAGGCGGTGCCTCACAAACGTTGACATTTAATCCCTGCTTCCAGACAGTGTATAATGGGATAAACGATTCCACGCAAACCCAGACTCCATAAGCATTGAGAGGGAGACACAAACCCACACACACACACACACACACACACACAGTGGGAAGGAAAAGTGAGATTTAATTTTTTTCTCTCTCTAGTTTTTGCTCTCCTTCATAATACAACAGCTGGAGTGACGGAGGACGAGAGCTACTACCGGCTTGCTCAACCCCTTCCAAGTGAACAAAGTTTGCCAACGTTAATGGGTCGGTAAGTCTTTGTAACAGGCTGAGAAGTCTTTAGGATTTTTTTCCATAAGCTTTTTTCCATTCCAAACACACACGCACACACTCCGCAGTCGACCCCGCCTTTTCCAACTTTCTTCCTCTCCCAACCTTGAGAGTAGTGGTTACTCGAGGAAGAAAAAAATAACAAGTCGAAGAGGAAAACTATCTGTGTCGACATACAGCATACACACACACACACACACTCATACAGAGTAACATGATTGACTGACTCATCGAGTAAAAAGGCTTCGTCAACTAAAATAGCACACTAAACAACCAGAATAAATCCTGCCAAATGGACTGTATATGTTCAGTATTGATGAAATGGAATAGAAAATTTAGCAAAGATGAGGATGAGGAGGAAAAGTGGTGGGGGGAAGCAAGAGAAGTGAAGAAGAGGAAGACTTACTGAATTTATTCAGTGTATCCTGAAAGGACTCCAACCACCCAGATTTCTTCTCGGCTGAACCAAAGAGAATTTTTAACACCTCCGGACTATCACTGCCAATCACACATAAAACATAAAAATATAATGAGCGAGGCTTGACAGTGCCAAGAAAGCTACAAATAGGTTCCCATCACAATGCTCCTCCATCGCAAACTCACTCAATCTCACTGAACAGCATTATCGCTGTTTTACAAGTTCATCATACAACGGAAAATGAATGTGCGCGTGTATGTGTGTGCAGAAAGACGCCATCAAATTCTAAAGTTCACGGTGAAGCTCACTTCACATGCCTCTACACACACACACACACACACACACACACACTCCATAATAATAATGTACAAACAAGTGAGAAGACACAGCCCTCCATCCATCACCGTCACCGCTGGTTGAGCCTCACCGCTTAGTCAATCCGACGGAACCAGCTTTGTCATCTGCATTACCTCGTCATAGTTACCATTTTTTTTCAAACTCCTCCACATCCGGGAAAGAGACGAGCGAAGAAAGTGACTACAGCACTCTTATTTCATCTCGTCTCATCCTTTTCACTATCTATCCTTCAATCATTTCCTAGTCTCACCAGCTATGGTTCCGTCCTGGGATCAAACACTCAAGTGGAATGAATCGTAATAAAGATGGATGGACTGTCGAAGGAATCTTGACACCTGCTGAGCACACCATTAATACTTACTCTAACGCACATACGCACACGCCAAATCACGACGCACTCTTGAAGAGAGGGATCCGATACGCCAAAGGCTCACAGGGTAAAATTGTCCGAGAGTATCAATCCCGCCAATTCCCCACTTCGTCCCTACAACTGTTGTGTGGAGCGGACTCAGGACTGTAAATACGGTATTGAGCACTACCGTGCATCAATAGTGAAGGTACGAACCTGCTGTCACTGGATTTGATTTCAAAGTCGACAGCATCCCCATTATCGTTGTGGTGTTTGAGGTTGGACGCCAAATCCTTGAGAATCTCGTCGAGTCCCGCATGTGAGCACTTTAGCATGGTTGCCAACTCCATCATTTTGTGAATGATTTTCAAATCGTCTGTCTCTTCATGGGAATTTAGAGAGCCTCCGCCCCCGGATTTGGAGCTGAAGGAGGAGGAGGATGACGTTGATTTGTTCCCCATAGTCGTCGCAGTCGTCAACGACGACGTAGTCGTCATAGACCCGGACCCGCAGCCTCCACCGTCATGATCTTCATTGAGAAGATGAGCATCCGTCAGGGGTATTTTCATCAGCAGCTTGAACTTACATCCCTCCCAGTGGTTCCCCTGGTTGTGCGAAGCGCTCGCCCTGCAAATGTAAAAAAATGTAGATTGAATGACGAGGCCCCATTCCTTCTGTCTGCACACGCACTACACACACTACATGAGCTTCAAAGTATAAAGTCCTCTCCGTCAAGATAAGGGAAAACAGGATTCTGATTTCCTCCATCTAACCACATTATTAGCCATTACGTTGTCTCCATTCCATCAAGTTCAACAACGAGATCCTTCGCGGTAAGAATTAGGCGCGGAGCTACTACTATACGCCAAAGCTATAATCTCACGAAATCCGTTCTAGCTAGCTCTGAGAGATAAGGTGACGGAAGGTGAGGGGAAATTGAATAAAGGAATTAACCAGCTCTTTCTTCTAGCTCTTTTGTTGGCGGGGAAGCGGTAATATCACATAGTTGGTGATGGTGGAAACTTGAGGAGGAATGAGGAGCGGAGGAAATGTTGCCAGCATCCATATTAAAACACGGGGAAAATGAGAGAGACTTTTGTTACGAGTCCCGCGGCGTAATTAGTGTAACGAGAGGCGCGAGAGGATTACAACAAGGTGAATGACGTAACAGAGGGGAAAACAAGGAAAAGCGGATGTGAAAAGAGTGTGGATGACAAAGACGTCAGATGAACGATATTTGAGACAGAATGTTGCTTCACTACCCATACCCAACTCTCTCTCTCTCTCTCTCTCTCTCTCTGTCTCCCTCTGACGTTTGTCCTATCCAACCTCCGAAGATTCCGCAATGTTATACATATAACATATAAGTATATTTACGGAGGAGTCAATGGCGACTCTCCTCAATAATACTATGGCCGCTTCATGTTTGTTCCTCATGCTAAAAAAACATATTGAGGATCAGGCAGGCTGGTGATGTGTGCAACACCATTATTGGCTGAGAGACTCTTGCCCGCAGAACTCTTGTCCGCCGCGAAGAGGAGGAAATTAAATAGGGTTCCTAACTCGCTCTCGCGTATGTACATATATGTATACTTACGACGGTTTTCTCATCGTGCTTTTCCTCTTGATGGAAGCAATGACGAGTGAATCTGCAAAGAGGAACAAGGCTCTCTCCTTCTTCACATTGGAGCTGGTGCAGAGGGTAACCATGTCCTGACGTACTAAGTGACCCAAACCCGATCCCCAGCCTTCAATCTCAATCTCCCGGTTGTCGTTCGGGTCCACGGAGGCACAGTCAATGTGCAGAGCAAATTGCTTGATGCTCTCCAGAGCGATATTTAGTCGGGCATGATCCTCGTGACTCGGGTCCGTGTGTTTGAGCAGCTCCTGGAAATAAATGGATATACATGTAGGCAGACTTACAGTATATAGTTATACACACACGTCCACATGCACAACTCATACGGGGCTCTCCATCTGTCAAGTCTATTCATCAGCCCCCGGCTAATGGGGGGATACTAGGAACGGAGGCATGCCCCACAAGAGAGGTTTTTAACAGCTCAGGAAGGATCTTCTTGGATTTTCAGAGTTGAGTGGGTTACTTTCCAGTTGAATGGTAGAGATTAAAAGTCATCATCATTTTCCCAAAGAAAAGATCTTGCTGAATGCTACACGCTAGAAAATTTCTAGATCATGTCATGCTCATATGGTGCCCTTACGACTGGGATGCTCCGCACTACCGGTACGATTAAATAGCATGTAAGGATCCATGTGTGCATGTATAGCACCTGGGAAAATGATGTGGAATATGCGAAGATACCTGGTGGGGTTTGAGCGGAAAATGGGAACCAAGGGTGATTCATTAGAACTCTGGACTGCGTGGCGCACACAGATTCGAGGGGGTCATTAATTTCTCGTCCTTCAAAAATGACTTCATATTATAAACAAGGGTTGTGCTGTGTCCAAAAATAACTTTTATGCACAGCCCGCAAAAGTGTAACCCATTCTTCCCGCGGAGTGAGCGTCACATCCACTCCGCCTTGTTCCGAACAAACTCTTTGCTCCTATCCCTCTCTCTCTCTCTCTCTCCGTAGTGTGCAAGTCTAACCGTGGTCGGGTCAGAAATTTTAGTAATTACTCCCCTTGAAACAGTTTCCTTCAAACCCACGGGCCTAACTCAAAGTCACACATTTCAAACTGATCATCTCATGTAGAGTGAGGGCAACAAGGAGTCCGCAAATGTTTTGAACATGGGAGGACGGTGGACCGAAAACTTACTTTGACGAGGAGCTCATAGCGGGGTATTCGCTGGATCGGCATTATGAGGAGGGAGTCGAGAGTGAGTTTCCCCTTATGCTGCCTCGCGTTGTCTTCCAAAAATCGTGCAAAAGCAGGCTTGGAGACGACGGCCATTTTGAGAGATCCTTTGGCATTCTTCCAGTTGTTCACAAATAATGAATAGCATTCCAGGAGGGAATTTTGTCGGAACTGCAACAACATAGAATTTAAAATATGAAGGACGGTGTCATTCATTCCATCAACACTGTATAAACGACGGGGAGAAAAGTCTCTAATAAAATCCCACCGGAGCGTGTGCATATTACTCCACTATAGCTAGAAACGCAAAAAGTGACGCGTGGAGCATACAGTAGATATAGATACTGCTTTTCATTCACGTCTCCTTTGCGTGCTGAGACTCACGCTGCTAAAACGGAGTCCAATGTACGACGATTTGCATACCATTTCTTATTCTCTTACCCGTGTGTGACTCATCATCTCCTCCACTACGCGAATGAAGATACGAGGAGAAGGAGATCGAATAGTACAGAGGATCGGGCTCTCGATTGCCACCACCAATTTAAAATTCCAATTTGCATCAATTGAGTCATTACTACCGACTTTTTTCTACAGCTCTCCTGCACTACACTCACTTCTGATGACAAATTGCAGTTCAAACCCAGACTTTTCCGAATATTTGATTGCGTTGGCATACAGTGGCAACATTTTTGCCACACTGAAAACCGGTACTTTTCAGCACGTATGTGTCTAATTTAAAACGTCTGGTCACTGTAGATTAACGGCACTACAGCGGACTCTCCGTGATGGTGATGAAGAGCAACACGCGACCAGCTTAAAGCAATGTTTTTTGTTCTGAACATGGGGAAGAGGATTGACCTTAATGCACTATTTGATCCCGGTCAGTGGCGACCATATGTGAAGGCGAGGTTTGTATCACTCTCAAGAACACAAAATCGATCTCACAGGCACTGGCAACCAGAGGAATAAATGCGATAAATAACTTTCGTTAGGAAGCCATTCATCCTTTCAGAATCCATAGCTCGTAAATCAATCTGCGACAAAGAAAAATAAGGGTATCCCTACAAGTCACTGTTAATCGTCCAACTACTGTTTTTGGAGGATCTTGAAGTTAAACATCGTCCCGTCGCCAAGTATTTTAAAATTCACCTCTGATCCTTAAAACGGAGAGAACGGACTTTGAAGATGAACATGGAAACTTTTGAACACGTCTTCGTACCAATCTGTCATCGGCGACTATAAGTGTACACACGTAATGCATACGAGGACGAGACTCACCGTTTGAAGTAGGACGTCACCCACACATTGCATGTCATCAGTAACTCGTTTCTGAAGAGCATCCAACAGGCGTTCGTGGTGCCACAGAATCTTCGGTATCTGTTTATGTCAACACATTAATAAATTAGATGAATCACGTAAGGTACTTGTAAATAATTTGTTCGCACCCAGTTGGGTCTCGAATAAATCATCGTCACTTCCGGCTCCTTCCTCGCATTCTTTT
>WJFA01002468.1:0-15855 GCA_009870155.1 Pseudobourletiella spinata | reverse complement strand
GGGGGTGGGGACGACGACGACAACGACTATTACCGCATTAGACCCGCTGACGACAACGATGATGAGGAATGTGCTGAGGGGAAAAGAAAATTCATTAAATCCCGGTCCCGAGTTGAAAAAGGAGCCATTAATCGTCAGTGGAGTGGGGAATTCCAGCGAAATTATTATGATGCCAGGAGAAGGAGGGGAGGGTGAGGGCACTTCACATCCTGCAGCAGCAGCACCACCACCACCACCGCGGATCCCTCCAGCCAGTATGGCCAGGGAGGCGGGAGCTAAAGAAAATCGTAGCCATCTCGTCAGCGGTACGTCCAGTAGTACCGGGAGCAGCGGCAGCAGCAGCAGTAGTAGCAGATCCTCAACTGAGATGCTTGATGTCTTCTCAAGTAATTCCAAGAGTCTGGCGGTTGATGGGAGTTTAAAGTCCAGCCACCAAGATCCACATCAAGGTTTCCACAGCCGTATTTCATCACTCCGTGTGACTCTCTGTTGTGATCTGATTTCGTAGTCGTTTCTCTTCCCCCGCAGATCCTCTGTTGTTCTTTTTCTGCATGGAATGAGTGGGGGAAGAGAAGATTTTGATGAGGAGCGAGCAGAGTCTTGGTTTACTGACTTTCAATTTGACTTACGGCTCGGTTACTTCATGGCTCCCGAATCCAGCCTAGCCTGACACCGCTGAATGACTGCAGTGTGTCTGCAAATGTCTGTCTATCTGCCTGCGTGCCTCTACTGTGTGTGTGTATATATATGTGTGTTTGTATATGTATGTATGTGTAATTTGGATTGAGATTCCGTGGAATTTATTGAATTTGAGCTTGAAACTCAGCAAGTTGTGTAGATTGGCTTATTTACTCAGCTCCCCTACAGCTTGACTGGAGCTTTGACTGCTTGGTATTGCTACTGCTACTGCTGCTGCTGCTGCTGCGGCTTTCGGCAAGCGTCCCCTTATAGTATTTTCAATCGAGTAGCATAGTAGCAGGAGCTAGTTAGTTCCGCGGGGGAGCAGCCAAACTGTGGGGTTGTTGCTGTACTATATGCCACTCCGTGTGTGGCTCGGCTGGGAGGATAATAGTTAATTCAGTAAATTGTACTGATTTTTTGTCCTCCAGCCCTCTCTGTTCCCTCTCATTTATTGACGGCGCGGAGATAGCGGGGTAGGCTACGCGTACTACTGCGACTACTACTACTACTACTACTACTACTACTACTGAACTGTACCAGTCATTGTGTGACGCTGGTCTCGTCCTCTGCTATTTGGATCCAGTGTGTCCTATAATTAGATTGTGGTTTTCGTTTGGTATGCAAGCGCTCTTTTTTGGCTTCCCCCTTGCCAGAGAGTGGCAATTCTCTAGGGGGATCCAGTTGGTTGGTTGGCTGGTTAGTTGATTCGTGGGTTGGTTGGCGAAGTGGGGTGGGGGGCAGTAATCTGGATGAGGATCGGAGAACTGGGATTTATTGTGTTTTCCCTCCACGCTTCCCCGCACTTACCCTTTAATCAATGGAGTTTGGAGGTTGTTCTGGCTGTCTGCGTGTATATGAGAGGCTCGGACGATGACGATGACGAGGATGAGATGACAGAGGGCAACTGCCAACTGACTGTGGAGTGAGAGAGAGAGAGAGAGAGAGGATAAAAGGCGGATACACGTAAGCTAGCCTAGCAGATCGCGGGTGAGATGCACGGCCTTGATATGTCCCCAAACCAGTCGTTCATCTCAGCCACTCTCATCTCCGTCCTCTTCTGATGATTCCTTATCCTGACCCTCGATTGTCTCCTTGTTGGAAACTCACTGCTTTTGCATGGCTAATTTGTTTACGTTGTGTGCAGAGGTTTGATTTGTACCAAGAGAATTTTTCGCATAACTTGATGTTTCCGTTGACAAAAAAATGTTGTTTCCTAAAAAGTTTTTGCATTTGCCAATGGAATTTGACTATTTAAAATTTGCTTCGTGTGCCCATGGAATACTGATGTGAATCTATAATTTGATTCATTTGCCAATGTAATGCCGATGTGAATCTAAAATTTGCTTCATTTGCTTGTGGAATGCTGCTGATGGGGATCTGAACTTTGTTTGATTTTCTAATATAGTGCTTTATGATGGGGATGTTAAATTAGTGAGATGCACGTGTGTATTTTTTTTGTTCTATTTTTTGCCGATTTTTCTACGGGTTTGAAATTATTTTTGTGATTGATTTTTCCCGCCTGATTTGACAATAAAAAAAATTCTGCATTTCCTGACTGAGTCGTAATGTGAGACCCTTATGTGTCTTTCTATAGGTAAATTGGAAACGTGGACACTTGTAGCTCACGGACTGGAGTCTAGTCCGAATGACCCTCTCCCGGCGGAGAGTATTGGGGGTGCCATGCCGGGTGCGGCGGTGGGTGGAGCCTCGTCCGTTCCTGGTGCTGCTGCTATCCCTGTGCCTGAGAGTGAGATGGGAGGAGTGAAGGGCGACGTGCCGCCGCCACCCCCGCCCGCCTCATCAGCCTCACTCGACGATGAGTCTGCTGGGAAGGTGGGCCAGTCCGTTGTGGACTTTGATGGGAGTGAGAATTCAATCGTGATCCAGCCATCGCATGTACACAGCCCTCCCTTGGGGGTTGACACTGTCGCGAATATTGCTGTGGTCCCCACGGCCGCCTCATCCTCCGCCTCAGCCTGTGCCAGCGTGTCCGGAAACGGGCAGTGTTTAGGTTGGTGCCTTTTTATCCTACTACTCTGTTCTTACTCCCTCATTCCGTCAGTGAGGAGTGGTGGTGAGGATGAGAATGCTGCTGCTTCTACTTCTTCATCTTCTTCCTCTTCTGATGATCATGATGAGACTTCTACAGCGGATGATGATGATGATGATGATGATGGTGAGGACAATGGTGAGGATGGAAGAAGAGAAGGACGACGGGAAAAGAGGAGGAGGAGAAGGAGAAAAACAAGTCTTAAGGATAATGATGATGACGAAGGGGGCGATAATAATTATTATAATAGTAGACATAATCCTTTGGAAGATGGCAGCGGGTCAGGTAGGAGGAGGAGTAGTAGAAGAAGAAGAGGAAGTTGTCCTCCTCAGTCCCTCTTCGCTCCAATTTCCCCCATCGCCAGCGCCCCCGCCGCCATAATTCCTCCCGCTAGTAGTATTATTCTTAGTAATTCCACCATTTCCTCAGCCCCGTGTAGCTCGTCGTATAGTCTTGGACAAAGGAGTAGGAGCAGAAGCGGGAGCCCAGAGCGGCAGGGCCAGTCAGTAAGTTTGTGGGAAAGTGTACCACCACTGCTACTATTGCTGAAACCGCACATGTCTAAATTATTGTACAGTAAATCATGTGAACATTATTCTAATTTGGATCGTGTTAGTAATTCCTCGTTGTGTTGTCACTACACTTGTACTACTACTGCTACCACTATTGCTACTACTACTGCTGCTACATGTACGACTTGTAGTATTTGTACCACAACTTCTCCTACTACTACAAGTCCTAATAGTAGTAACGGTTACTGCTATTACCATCATGATCGTCGCTGTCCGAGCCAAAGTTACTCCCCCAAAGAAGTACTACTACTACTACTTCTACCACTGTATTTATCGTCTCCTTCACAGACTCTTATTAATTTAGAAAGAGAAAATAATCGTGCGTAATAACTGTCGTAATTTACATTTGAATTAGTTCATTGTGCTCGGATGATAAATTGGGAGAGTTGGAGGAGTTAATATATTCCGCCGGCGCTCTCCCTTCACCACCAACCCACCCGCACAACTCCTCCATAAATTTATTTAAAGATTATATATGTACAAGTATATGCAGCATAATAGCCGCCTATCTTATGAATGACCGTAGAACTACACTACTCCTCCTGCGGGTTGCATTTGTCCGGTCGTTCCAAAAAGTGGGTAATAACATAATAATAAGTGTGTGTGTGTGTGTGCGTGCGTGTATGTGTGTGTATGTATGTGAGAGAGAGAGAGAAACAGAAAGGCGGTCTCGGTTGATGGGGAGAAATCTGTCAGAGAAACATTTATAGATCTGGCTATTATATACGCTACTATATAAAAGGCTGGTTAGATACGGCAGCTCTTGTCATCGTATATATATATATATATATGTAGGATTATTATTACTACTATTATTCGTGATATAACATTCGTAAATTTTTTTACCACGCATGATCATCCACAACATCATCATCGTCATCATCATCATAATGATAATATTTTTTCCAGTACCTTATAATTATTATTATTACTATTATTATGAACTGAAGACGTATATTGAGCGATGCGCAGAGAGGTGACGACGGAGGGACGACTTTTACAAAAGAATGATGAAAATTGTTGATATCATTGTAAAAAAAAATTGGGCCTTGTAATTATGACTACTACTTACTACTACATACGATTGCTTCACCCTGTATTTGTTTTTGCATAATATATATGTAGATATGATTTTAGGGTAGAATCAACATGGCGGTGATACTCCTCAGACGGTTGTCCTTATTGTCTTTTGTTTGTCATTATATGTGTAATCTCAAGTGTTTTTCCCGTGTCCAGAGTACGGCTATTATTGTTGAATCTATCTATCGATTTGTGGTGGTGGTAGTTTCATATCATTCATGAACTCGGCTCGTATGTTATTGTATTATATCTGTATTGTTATTATTATTATAATGGTTATGATTAATATTGCCACTGTAGAGCGTTTGACAAGTGGAAAGTATAAGTTGGGGGAAAGAGGCTGCTGCATTTTACACAGGGACGGTTTATTGCCGGTTCTCCGTAAGATGTGGCTTGTAGCCTGGAACTCGGGAGGGAATGAGAGCTACAATTATGAGAGGACAATGGAGATAACAAGGGGAAAGAAGATGAAACAGAAAATTATTTCGTAATTTGTACATGTACTTCCAGAAAGTTCCTTTACATTTTATTGCGAGGCTGCTACCACTGTTATTTACTGCACTGTGCATAATGGAATCTAACGTATTGTCTTTGTACATATAATGTGAACGTGTGACACGGTACTATTTGAGGATGATTTGATCCACCGTGTCTGTCCCATTCTCGTATAATCATAATCATCCTATTTTGCAGCTGGAAAAACCAAAGAAATTCTCAGAATTATAGTTTGAAATGAGAACTGAAAAGTCTGCTATCACACATACTGTCATATTCAGGTTGTTCCGTTTCCTACTTATTTAATTTCATGTGCTATGAGCCGGGTGAGCCTGGATGACTTTTGAGCAATGTTGTTGTTACGTATGTGTACTAGCGTTGATTATCATTTTCCGAAAAGGCTATATAGCATGTACTCGTTCGCTCACTCACAGGCTTTTTTTGTTTTATGTATTACTATTGCATTACTTTTTTCATCTTTGAGTTCCCCCTTTGGATGAAAAAGATAGAATCCTTATTAATGTAATAATTGTTTCAGGACAAAGGGATTTTTGAAAAGGCTGACCTTAATTCAAATCTCCTTTTTGTGATAGGGTCATCCGAGACGGATTTGTATGCATATGTATCCATAGTTTTACGGCGGGATGAGTAGTAACGTATCAAGGCAGTGCAATAATACTCTTATTCTTAAACAGATAGAAGAATATAATTTGAGGATTTTTTGGGTCTGAGGGTAATGTTTAGGTTTCTATGTAACTTTTATTATATGTTTTAATCTTATTTTTATTATTATTATTATTATGTTGTGTGTTTTGGTCGTTTGTGAAAGTTTTTGCTTGCGACGTGAAGGGAAAACACTGTTTTTAAACTGTTATTATTGCGGAAAGAATTGTGAATTTTTTTTAAAAAAAGGGAATCCGTGTACCATGGAAGTGTGTCTCGAAGGGCCTTTGAAATTTTGGATAGTAATTTTTCCCAAGTCTTATCGTACAAATGATGAGAAAATAACATTTTGGTGTTTACGCTATGAGCGCGGGAGCCCGGAACAATTGTGTTGGTTATTATTGATGTTATGGTCCAAATTTGCGTAAAAGAGAAGTTCCGTAGAAAAGTAAAGAGGAGTGTTTGTCACTATTGTGCCGCCGGCTTTGAGCTGATAGTTGTCACACTATAGTAACGCATCTCAGGCCATGGAAAGGATTTTTAAAAAATAAAAAGCACTTGAATTAAAGCAATTTCCTCCGAGGTTCAAACTCTTTTTGCGGGAAGGACACTTGAACGGTCTCAGTCAGTTGGACTTTATGAGATCGGCATCCGAGTTTCCGAGCCATTTAATTTGTGTGGAATCCTTTGAATGAGTTAATTCTAGTACCTGTTTTTTCGTGCTATAGTTAGTACGTGAGATCCTGGTTGCGTGAACCCTTTTGTTCCTACATTACGAGGAGGAAAGCCGTCTTGGAATTATTATTACTATTATTATTATGTATCTGTTGATGAGTCGTAAACGACCTTGTGCATTTCCTGGCTATAGTTATCAAGTGGGTACGGCCGCCTGCCTGAGAACTCCGTATATAGAAGTTATATGAGAATAGCTCATTCGGAGTGGAAATGAGGCGACTTCGTATCACGTTGTTATATTATGTAACCGGCCTGAATACTCGCTGATTGGTCCAGAGTGTTCCATTGCAATGACAGTATTGGATGGGAATACTTTTATAGGGTAGGTTTTGAGTGGGGAACAGTAGCGTTTCACGTTGTGAGTAAACGGTCCTTCTAATAGTTGACGCTAAGATTGCGGAGCGACCGCTGTTTCCTCCATTTCTTTGTGATTTTTAATTTGTTTTTATTCCGAATATTTCAACTAAATCCCGTAAATGAGGGGGTTGGAGGAGGTGGATGAGTGTATCGTGTGGCACTGAGAGAGGGTGTCGTGTTGTGGGTAATGAGATGATAATGAGTGTGTTTATTGGAGATTTCGTACTTATAATGTTACATATCTTGTCATCTTATACATGCATAATGATATTGTTAAGGAATGAAGATGGAAAAAAATAATTCTAAAAATGCCACATTTATCGTCCGAAATTGTAATAGTCGATTTTGTCTGAATCGGATGTTCAGTAAAACTATTTACGTGTATAAAAATGAGAAAAAAAGTCGTTCTTTTTGTTCCTCTTGTTGTTGTTGCTGTGTGAGTACCGTTGTGACGGCATTGGGGAAACTCTTCTTATTTGTGCGTGTGGCTGCGGGCGGTGGTGACATAGCGGCAACAAGTAAATACGGAGGGGAGGATCGATGCTGCAGTTGGCTGCTGGTGTGTGTAGAAGTTGCCTGCGGTTTGGGTCATTTAAAATCGTGCCGGGAGTACTATATGCTGCCCTTTGTGTGTCTTGAGCTGGCACAAACTCTTTTTATATTTTGTGAATCGCCTTTGTTAATTTTTTGTGCAGATATATATACTTGCGTTTTGCCATACTGAAATTATATTGTGATACTATTGTTTACAACTCTTCAACACTTATAGACACTTTTAGATGCCTGCCGATAGCACCGCCTGTGCTCATGTGCCCAAGTTGCTAAACTTTTTTCACGCATATTTGGCTCCTCAATTCATATACTGAATATTGATAATAATCATGATGGTAATTACAACAGTAAAAATAAAGAAAAGGATGTGCGACAGTGGGAGTACAGGGGCAGTTCAAGTTTATATTTCCTTGTCAGATATTTTGTTACACATATACCGTTGTTGGTGCTGTTATCAGTTTGGTTGTAAACCCAAAATTTGGGGCAAGTTTCCACTCGTTCGCTCGCTCACTCGCTGGGGGATCTCGCAGCGTCATCTTTCTCGTTCTGAATTGGTGAGTGGATTCCGCAACTGGCTTTAGTACTACACTCTTCTACTTCTACCCTGGCTATTGCTTATATATGTACCTCTCGTTCTCGTCTGCCGCCCCCCCCCCTCCGCCAGTTCCCGCCGGGACATTTTCGGAGTCGGGCTCAATTTGCCATTTTCGTTTTCCCTATCTCTGTCTCTGTGTGTTTTGTGACTATATTTATGGCTAAGTCTAAGCTATAGATTAAGGCACCCTTTTTGCTGTACTGACTGTGATACATAGTTGGCAAAGTTCATTTTGGTATGTGTGGACCCTTTTCCATACCATTGCGCATGATCTTCTCTTGTGCTATAGAGGGAATGCTTTTATAAGCTGGAAGTGTGAATTTTGTCGGAGTGCTCCTTGTTGGGGCTTCTTGATATTCTCCTCTCTGTATGTTCCACCTCTGTCTGTCTATATCGTGGAAGGAATAGAATCAAAAAATATGTTTTTGGTTGTTTCTCTGAATTGGCTTAACATGGTTTGCATTGCATGGATGCAGAAAGAAATGATGGGGATGAGAATTTGTCGTTCCTTTGGTTTCAATTCAATATTGTTCCATAAGTTTGACTGACTACTGAGTAACTCTGAAAGAAATTCTGGCCTTCTCTGTTTATGATATTTTCCGATAGCGATTCCGCCTTGGTTTTTTTTCGGTCTCACTATTATATTTTACGCACCGTATAGTAGTGGAATTATTATTGTTGGTGGTTTATTTTTTACAAAAATATAATTTTAAATATTTTATCGGATTGCCGCCTTCGCGGCTTACGAGCTGGTTGTTTATGGGGGACAAGGGGATTCAATGGATCTATTTTTCAATTTCAGATTGTACCTCTGCCCTGGTACTCTTCAATGGGGTGTGCCTCTCAGAGTGCCCTGAAGGCTTCTTCCGGGACATTAGGGATGATGCTAAACGGCGGATGGGTGGAGCTGGTAGTCAGCAGAATACGGGGATTATGAGCGGAGTTAACAAGAGTCCATCAGGATCCTACGTCTGCCTCCCGTGTCATTACACATGTAAAACATGCAGTGGGCCGAATGAGTACGAGTGCCGGTCTTGTCATAATGACGCGACCCTTGATGTGAGGGCGGCGGTGGGAGATGAAAGTCTTTTCAGTCGGAATGAGTCACATTGCTACCCCGCCGTCCTCCTCCAAAGCATGAATACCAATGACTTTTGGTACAGAATCCTTTCGGTCACTGTCATTGTCAATGTCGTGCTCGTGTGCCTCCTTCTCATCTACATTTGCTTTCAAAGACGGGCCCTGGCGGGGGGGCGAAGTGGGACGAGCTCTCTCCAGCGCCGCTCGTACCGACGCATCGCTCCTGACGAGGACCACCCAAATGTGCTTGACGTGGACGGCTCGGAAGATGATTCGGATTCAGAGGGTGTCCTCAACAAGTTGTCTAGTCCTGCGGAGCGGATTAATTTTAAGAATAAGAACTTGTATGCGGCGTATATGACGAGTCAAAACTCTGTGCTACCTACTTCTCCGGACAGAAGTGCTCTGCTCAATAATAATCTAGGCCTCCCGTCAGAGCATAAGAATATGACAACTTGAGTTTTTAACCAACGGTGTGCATATGTAGTTATGATGATGAGGATGAGTCCTTTGGTACGGGTTTACCAATGGGACGGACAGATGAGGACGTCTTTGTGAAAGCCATTATTGTCGTGGACATACTTTTCCAAGATTTTTTTTGTGTTTTTTTTCTCGTGGAAATTTTATGAATCGGAGTACCTTTGAGCTACTGGCGCAATCTGCTATCTGACAATCTGTGTAGGGAGGAGAGAGTAGGATGTGACTTACATTATTGCATTCCCTCGGTCCGACTTTTATGATGGGGAAGTTTTCGGTTGTAACTTATTATTATTACATATTTGATAATTCAAAAGACTGAACTGCAGTATATGAATTATATCACCTCCAAATGATGTTCCGCGGCGGACGTGTGAGCCGATATCTGCCACAGGGCAAAGTGTCACGTTGCAAGTGGCCATGGGATGCACAGGTTATTACTGTGATCCGCTGTATAGAAATGATATATGTCATGTAAATTGAATTCAAGTGAACTCCAGATTCCTTGGGTGGCCTCGAATTACCCTCGTCACGTATCTTCGTAAGCTATGTTTAATTTTGTCGGTTTGTGCTATATTTTTCCTCCATCCATTCCGTTTTGTTAGCAACGGTCCATTCCAGAGTGTCCTTCCGAATATATATATATAGCTAGTATGCTACTATTGATTCCTTGTTTTCCGTGCAGCTGGATAAAACTAATTTTTAACGAAGAGTGCCTTTAGTTTTTTTACTTGACTGTTTTCTTTAACCCTGTGTATGTATGTGCAAGGGAGAATGCAAAAACGTGGAGGGAGAAAAACTAATTTGAATTTTTGTGGGGAATTTATTGCTAATTTTTCCTACTGCTTGCAGTTGCGTTTCTGTCGTGGAGAAAATTTGAACATGCAGCAATATGTTGCAGACTCCTCACACAAGTTACCACGCAGTAATCTGTAAAATTTATCATATCCTGGGGATACTTCGGAGGTTTCCACTGGAGTTTGCGGTTCATTTGAGTGAAAGTAGAATTATTTTAAGAGGATTCAAATGGTAGATAGTCAAGTGCCGATTGAAATTTGTGCCTCACAGAGTGATTATGCAGGCATTGTGATAAAAATCTACCTATCTTATTATGTACATACTTAAGTATTTACGCTGTGGTCTGAGCCTACGTTATTATAAACGTTATTATAGGTAACATTATAAAACTCGTATTTGAATATTTTTCAAGCCTGATTGTCAAGTATTAGCCATTGGTATGGATGGGACAATGAGTGCCGTTGAAACATTCTGTTCAGCAATAAGTAGTGTGAGATACTTTCAACTTGGCAGATCCGAAGCTATTTGGGAAAATTCTATAGAAGGCATGGTGATATGTTGGAGCGCGAAATTTTATGCATTCTGTAAGTTGGAAGATAAACAAATTTGCAAAGTTTGTGGGTCCTAAGAGATGCTCACAACTGATTGCACTCAGCCTAGAGTGGTGCTTTGTTGGATGGAATATTGATACGAACTCAACTGGTAACTAGCCTGTAGTAATTTCTATCCCTTGAAGGCAAAGTAAGGAATCTGAAAGACCTAAATATAGTTTGAATACTTTTTTCTGTATTTTTTAAAAGAATCTGTGTAAAAATACTCGGTCATGCGCAAGGATGAAGGAGTTTAAAGTGAGCAATGGCAGCTAAACGGAGAATAAAATACATTGCCATGTAATTTAGTTTGTTGGGAAAATCTCTGAACAAAATGTGGAGGCGTCTGAGTATGTATAACTTTGGAAGACTTTGTTTATCCATTATAAGCGATCATGCTAACGAATACTATTTCAATGCAATATTTTGCAATGTTTATTAATAGTAGTTGTAAAAAAAGATTCTACATAAGTTGCAATAATGGTCTAGAGCGAATGTGTTGGTTGGAAGTTGTTTAGATTATACTAACTTGCATAATTTCTTTTAAATTTCAACAAACTCACGGCCACAATTTGTGAATTTCCAGTTTTTAGTATTCCTAAAATTCTGCTACGGTCGGAATAAGAATTGTACCCATCACCAATCATTCATTGCGTGAATGGGATACAAACACATGGTAGAAATGTTTAACTTAATGAAAGCGCTTCACAAGCTTGTCCTGTTCTTCCAGATCGATTATGACTTTCTTCCGCATGTAGAAAATTGGACAATCTCGGCTGCAATAAAAGCAAATCATGAATGTATTTGTCTTGTCTCACTTGTGACCGAAAACGCCAGATTCAGGGGCTATGAAGTACGTATTACCTGGTGCAGAGAATGTCCTCATGGAGTGACCCCTGACATCTCTGACACTGAGTCCACAACCGGTTGAACTTTGTTTCCAATTCAGACAGAGTTGATATCTCTTTCAGGTATATTTCAGTCTCTTTCGGCTCGCAATACTGGCAGACGGCGGAATTTTCGTCCTTGAGAAGGGTTCTGCAGCCCACACAAGTTGCCCGCGTTTTCGTAAACATTGACAGTGCGGAAACTTTGGACGTGACGATAACTTTGGTCCGGGTGTGATCCCCGCGGAGTAAAACCGACTCCGTCTTCTCCCCCAGAATCGGTTCGAAAATTCGAACCAACGGCTTACTCAACTGGTTTTCTAAATAATATTCCGCATCAATGGGAACACTATTTTCGAGGACATAAATCGGGTCCTCCGCCTTCTGATATGCCGGGGTTCCTTTAGGCCCCGCAATGATGACGTATGGAACTCGATCTCCCAACTTTGGAGCCGTTCCAGGATCTCGCTTCTTCATTTTATTCGCTAGCTCCACATGAGCCTGCTTGGCAGCGTATTCTTTTTCAGTCCTCGTGAGCTCCTTTGTTATCACCAGTTGCGATATATCCATTTTATTACGAAGTAAATCAGAAATGATGTTCTTGGCAAACTCTATAGCACCTTGGGGATCCCTACGGTTGAGAAATTCAAGCATGAAATTTCGTTCGATCGATGCGATCATCCAGAAAGATTTACATTTTAGAACTCACCTATTAACCAGGATCTTCTCAAGACATGTGTTCATCACAGTGGCAACAAGGGGACAGTTATCTCGACGTACCGTTTCCAAACCCTTGCAATCCATTTTATCATGAATTTCAGGCTTTGTAAAGTAAAGCCCCGCGTATCTCTTCTTGTTAATGAGCAAATATGGGAAATAAACCTGCAAAGCATCAAAAAAGCAAGTTAAGCTTTGAACTTCATGTTAGAATTGAAAAATGTTATATGGCAACATCCAGCAAAACTATTACTCATACCTTCTCAAACTCAAGCTTAATAGGCGGTGTGAATATCTTGCTAATTTCATCAGCTGCTTCTTTTCCCAGTACCATAGCCTCAGCTACAGTGGATACCCCGAAGCGGACCATGACAGAATCAGTATCACCATATATGACTTTGGCTTCATGTTTGTACCCATTGGCGATGGTGTAGCGAGATTCTACCTCGTTCTTAGTCTGCTCAATCATCAGCCTACCGAATGACGTTACAGACTGACTGATTTCCAGACACGGCAGCTTCCCTACCTGGGCTCCCGTGAAACCGTACACGGAATTGGCACTGATTTTCAGCGCAAGCTGCCTACCGTCTAACACTTTTTTCCGCAATGGATCCGTTTCCTTCTTGAGATCAGCCTTGGCCTTCTTACGTGCTGACAGCAAGTCCTCTAAAATCACCGGTAAAATTCCTTTACGCACGCTAGACTTGACAAAGTAGTTATTCGACGGTGTTTTGATAAACTCGTCAGGCTTCATAGAGCTGAGCTGGTGAGGCTTCAACAGTGTGGTGTAGCATAAATTGTGAGCCATCATAATGCTTGGGTACAAAGAGGCAAAATCAAGAGTAGCAATTGGGACATCGTAATATCCTCTCGCCGGCTCAATGACAGTTGCACCTTCAAACTGATCATCCGATCCTTGACCCTGGTACGTCGGCATGATATAATCGTAGTCCTTGGCCTACGAAAATGATTTATAATTGCTGCTGTAATAGTTGCTAGTTTAGAATAGCTGAATTCTCGCTGACAATTTTGATATTAAATTCATACCTTTCGAAGTAATTGGGATACGACTTTAATTTGCTGGCCTCTCGTCAGTAGAAAGTGTAAAGGAACCCCAGTTACACGAGCCATCTCGATGTAGTTAATGATACACATAAGCTTGTCCAGAAGTCGCAGTGGAAGCAGCGCATCCTTGAGGCAGTAAACAGCCAGTCGTCTACGGGTTTGGTCATTCCCGTTCTGTAAATCCGAAATGATGGAGTGGTGAACATCTTCTTTCTGCTGCCCAAGGAAGTGGAACGACACGGCATTCAAAGTGTATGATCGAAGCTTGTAATCGCGAACTAGGACCAATAAGAGGTCGAAAATCACACGACCCTCGATGTTAATGGCTTTATTTTCGCGACGACCCATCTGCTTTGACTGCAAAACGACGCTACGACAGACTGACTTCGTATTCTTGATGCGCCCAAGGAAACTACAAGAAATGGTATATTTTAAAACCTGATCATCGCCAACATTCCACTACATGTTTGCTACATCCGATACAAAGGGTTCTCACTGGAAGTTTGGAGCAGAGAGATGCTGCGCTCTGCTTAGAAGGTAGTACAGATCGAAATTATTTATGTTGTAGCCCGTCTAGTACATCAGGATCTACGGTCCGGACGAATTCAGCCCAAGCACTAAGAAGTTCCTTTTCGTCTTCATAACTGAGAACCTGGGCATCCATGATGGGAGCGCAGGACTTTAGCGTAAATATTGTCCGAATGAAAGGCTCTGGTGAATATAAAACACGACATTAGTAGAAATGACACATTGGAATAAGAGTTTGTAATTGCGTATGATTAAATCCTTTACCGGCATCGCCTTGTCGCTGAACCATGTTCGCAATTTGAATGACCGGGTCTTTATCGGGTTCTGGAAAAATTCCTTTTCGGCCCGCACATTCAATATCAAATGACAATATTCGAAACGGTGCCAGCTTTGACCACTCATCTTCGGGTGCGTGGGAAATCAGGGCATCAAAGGCCACATCAACTTCAATTTGAGCTCTACTGACAGGAGCAGGGGATGCTCCCTTGAGTCTCAAATTGTATTTTCCAGCCGGTAGCTCTATCCAATTGCATCCAACGACTTGACGATCAACCATGAATCTTGTCTCGTAATCTACGTTAGACTCATAGGCCTGGTAGGTAGCGTCACTCACTCCCGGAAGGTTTACCTCTCCTCGCTCAAGACACCTTTTCGCATGAGCTATTAATCTATTTAATATTCGCTATTAGATTTTTATCTTTGTTCTAGCCTAGCAAAGAAAGAAATTAGGAGAGGCTTACCTCGGCACAGCAACTGTAACTTTAGCGTACAGTTGTTTCTCTTCCCCTTTATATCCGTATATATTGAGCTTCTTGACGAGCTCGATAGCAAGAACTGGTTCTGCTACGTCGGATTTGTTCACCTTCGCATCAGGCCTCATAACTCGATTTAAGACTGCTTTTAACTCTCCGCACTGAGCTGCAGTAAACTGATCCGGTAATGAAACATAAAAATAAGGGGTGAATCCATGAATGTGACAACACACAGAGTGACCCTCTTCCGTTACTCCGTACATTCTGAAAATATAATTGGTTTTGTACCAAAAAAACTTCACGCAATACGACAGTATGAAGAGTCTTACCGAAGCACCGGTACAGGACCGATTTTCGCACCCGGCATCCCATGGAAAACAGTGTTTGAAATGTAATGATCAAGATCAAACTGCTGGAAGACGAGTCCCTGTTTTCTTGAGTTAAAACCAGGAGGGACATCGGGCCGGTCCCATTCCGCATAAGTTATAGTGGTTGCAGTGTCATCCTCTTGAGCGCCTGAAGTCAAATCTTCCTCCATACCCTCATCAATGAATGCTGCTTCCAAATCATCCATGTCCATATCCATATCTTCCACATCATCTTGAGTTTCCTGATCGATTTTCGGCTTCTTCGCAGCAATGGAATCTTGTGATGACGATTTGCCGTTACTGCCACTACTTGTCTGTCTACTATGAAATCCAGCGCGTCCACGGTTCCCGCTACCGCCTCCAAACCCTCCTCTCGGCATGATCTCGGCACGTCGAACTGGAAAAACACAAGATTTTGCCGCTAGTTACTCAACACTGTTCCATATTCTGTACAATGAAGCTAATTTTTTAATGTCTTGGCTATACAAAAGACCCAGAATAAGTCTTTCCAGTCATATGATAAAATAAAAAACGAAAACCAAATTAAGTTTCTATAATCTTGTATCACCTGGCTTTAGAATCAAGTCAATCCATAAAATCAAATGAGATTTCTTCCATTATTCTACTAATAGTAATGACGTGTGAAAGTAAATACAAAATATGTATTACCAGCAAGGCTTCGCTAATAGGTCAGCCTGTTCAATGTGTGAAACTGTCGGTCAATCTGTGTCACACTAATACGACGCAGAATCCAGTGAATATTTAAGGAAACTATTAACAACAACGACTATAGATTTCATTCCGTTACGTAAA
>WJFA01002467.1:0-15857 GCA_009870155.1 Pseudobourletiella spinata | reverse complement strand
AATCACGCGGTGTTGAATAGATTGGTAGTTAATGGCAAGTGCGGAATGGACGGCGGCGGTGGCGACGAAGACGACGACAACGATGGGGAAGTGGATAGGGAGAGCGGCTCGGAGAGATTTGGGCTAGTCTTTGCATGGGGAAAACAAAGCTGCATTGCGGACCATGACAGGGGCTGGTGGCCTACAAAAATGTTCCATCCCGGCGCGTATCGTCGATCTCATTCTCCACTCCACTCATGGTGTTGGGAGCATATCAGAGGGCTTGGCTATATCTACTTTCGCAGAGAGCAATGTAGTAGTGCACAGTGCACCACTCTGACCCATTGTGTGGAAAGCCTCGGTTCAGAGCACGAACGTCACATCAACTCCCCTCAACCATCCTCTTTTCCTCCTTTTCTTCGGCGGTGCCCGAAAAAAATTCTGTCGCCAATAATTCCGTCATTCCACATATACCTCGCCACATGTATATATATACATTACGCACTCTGCATTAAGCCTCATGATAGTTCCTCCTGGTCGGTTGGTGTCTTCCATCCCCAAAAACCTCCACACATATCACCTTCCAGTCGAGAGGCCTCCCACATCAACAACAAGAACGGCTTCATCGACATAAACCATCAACTGACAGGAGAGAGACCACTCTTCACGTCATTCCAATAGTATGCGCAACCCTTAGCCATCCACATGCCTCATATAATAATGACCCACATAGCCAGAACCGGCGAGGATTTTTGCCCTAATGACCATCCGTACATGTGGAGAACTTTCCAGAAGTTTGGAGGAGGCGGGTGGAGGAGGGGCCTATAACCTTCTATTTTCTTACTAAATACCGACGTCGTCACTAAGGAGGGCAATAAATGCTCCCCCCTTCCCACCGCCACCGCTACCGCCACTCATGGAGTCTACATCCGATAATTTCATAACAACTCCGAACCCCACCCTAACCTCGCGTCTTTCACATCCTCATCTACAAGACACTAGTGCTCAGCTGCCCATAAAAAATTTACAAGGCGCCCGTGAACGATACGGCGGGAAAATTGAAAAACTTTCCCCAACAATCCGCCAACAAATACACTCTCCTCCGACGCACTCATCCCCCTGCCTGCAAGATCCTGAAGACACTTGAGAAGAGGAGAAGTGCGTACGGAAACTTTTACCATTTGTCTACACATGCCCTCCTCGTCTCCTGCCTGTCTTTTAGAGTCAGAGTGAGAAGAAAACTATAGTAGAGTTTCTGCAGTCCAGGAGCTCCTCTGTACTCCCAGAAACTGCACTGTCATCACGCACACACCCTTCTCCCCACCGCTCCTTCCTACCAAGCTCACTTTCACAGGGAAGAAATCACCCGTAATCACATCCACCCCGATGATGATGATCATCATCATCATCGTCATCCTCATCATCATAATGATCATCATTCCTCCCATGATACATCTAATGACACTCGAGACAGTTCAGAGAGTCCCAGTTAATGATCCAACTTGGATGGGAAGGTAAGAAATTTGTTCGCGGGGAAGGAAGAAGAGTAGGAAAATGATAAATTTCGGCCTCCTGTTCATTCCGAACTCCGTCTTCACAGCCAGGATTTACACTTCTATCATATCCAGGAGGACGCTGACGAGCCAGAGGAGATGGATGGGGAAAAATAATGTAATATGTGAGCTCGTCAGTGACTAGATAGCTGGTTGGGGTATTACACTCTGATACCCTGCGACACACAGGGACTTCGCGAACTTTCCCCAGCACACAGTCTCAGACTCACAAAAACACACACACATGCACGTACAGATTTCCCCCACACTTCCCTCACGTTTCTGGGCTCACACACTGTAGGAAGGGTCAAAAGGTATTTGGCACGAGAGATCCGGAAGGTGTCAAACATTGGCGGGGAGTATGAGAGTTGGAGAAATCACATATAGCAAATGATAGAAATGGTAGATGAAATGGGGGACACGGTGAAAGTATGGTGTAAAAGATACGCAGGATTTCCCAAAGTGAAAGTACGGTGTGAAAGACAGGCAGGATTTTCCAGAGTGAAAGTTGGAGAAAGTCGAAGACCTTCAGGAATACAGAGAGTGTAAAAGTTAGAAAAAGTGAAAGATTGACAGGAATAGAGAGAGTGAAAGTTAGAGAAAGCGTAAGATGGACAGAAATAGAGAAAGAGTGAAAGTTATAGAGAAAGTCAGAGAGACAGCGAGCGACATCAATAGAGAGGGACAGATGAGCGACAGAAATAGATAATAGTGAAAGTCGGAGAAAGAGAGTGAAAGAGATAAAGTAAGCGGACTCACCTAGGAAATCCATAGCGGTCCGAGGTGAAGAGGAAAAAAATTAAATGTGTGTATAGAAGCCGGCCAAAATCTTGTTCCGCACTACTACAATACAACTACGGATGGATGGGGAGGCACGAGGTGAGTGAGGGGAGACAAATATTCAAGAGTTGAGTCACACACAATTGGAAAGTAGCTATGTGAAGGTGGTGATGGTGATAGTAGTAGTAGTAGTAGTAGTAGTAGCAGTAGTAGCAGCAGCAATAGTAGTAGTAGTAGAAGCAGCGGGTGTTGTGGGAGAATGGAAGGTATAGGAGCCTCCGGCTGTAACTTGACAGTCAAAAGGAGTCATGTAAACCCGAGTGGTTTAACCAAGGAAAGCTTTTGAAAACTGTTTGCTCGGGAGCGAGCTGGGAAATTGCTCTACTGTGTTGTGCAGGGGGATCGATCCTTCTTTCCCACTCCTGGCTACGTTCCACACTAAACTCTCCCACTACTATCGCTCTCCTCTCCTGCTCCTCCGCGGCTCTATACCCTCCTCTCTCCTCTCCACTGCTGCTCCTCCTGCTCCCCGTACCTAGCCGGGCCGGGTATTGGCACGGCAGCACTGGAGGGACCAAGGCAAGGAGGAGGAGGTACGAGGGAGAGGTCTGGAGCCACGGAGGTTCCACGAGGAAATATGTAGGGACAACGTAGTCGTAATATAGCATAGCCCAAAGGATACTTGGACCAATTTGTTTCCCCATGTTCAACGAGTATCAAGCATGGCTTGTCCAACTAGGAACCACCACACTCTATCCCTCCCTTCCCCACCACAGACAGAGAGAGAGAGTCAGAGAGAGCGAGAGTTTGCCCTCAGAGTTGGCATAGCGAGATGTTTGAGGACGACTGACCTTTGTGAATTGAGTGAATCCGAGCGTCGTGGAACAACTTTATATGTACCTCATCCCTCCCCACCCGCCTCCTACTACCACACTTCCTTACACACACAGAGTTACTTTTCACATCCGCACATGCTACTTCTACTGCGACTCACTCACTCTCCCTTCATCCTCTTCTTCCCATGTCTCCAAAAGTTATGCTTCGACAGAGACAGGGACAGCAGGAGAGATAGAGACTGACAGGCAGACGGAAAGGGATGAGGACGGCGGATAAGAGGTAGAGGAAGAGCGAGAGTGAAAGTCAGACGAAGGAAAATCCCAAGTTAGCAGTCCTATCTCGGCTAGGGCTCAGACGAGAGCCCTTTTGCGGGTTAAAAGCCGATGCCGTCGTCATAATAACTGAGCTGCAAGAAGGAATGGGAACGGAGGAGGAGAGGGAGGATTTGATTAGAGATGCTGGAAATTTCCCAATGAGAAATCAAGCGGGATCTTCATTCATGATTTCCAAAACTCACAGTATATTGTAAAACTAAATGGTCAGGCTTGTTGGCTGTGATCCACGGGAAGTTCGAATGGGTATCGTGGGGCAGACAGCATGAGATAAGGAGCCAATAGCCAATATGGAGTGTTGGTAATCCTCATACACGCATGATATGAGGGATTGGATACGCAA
This sequence comes from Pseudobourletiella spinata, assembly GCA_009870155.1. NCBI lineage: Eukaryota > Metazoa > Arthropoda > Collembola > Symphypleona > Bourletiellidae > Pseudobourletiella > Pseudobourletiella spinata. Next base: position 12,033 of record WJFA01002467.1, on the reverse strand, counting down.
GAGCACAAGAAGTTATGGACATGAACGATGACGTCACGGCAGGTGGGTTTGGGATAGAATTTTTGCCATTGTTGGAACAGTTGCTTCCACTACGATCTGTGAGGACTATCAAGGTGACGTGCAGAGCTTGAAATTCCCTCTCAAATTAAAAGTTCTGTACGATCATGGATGGGGATGAGCGTGAGCTATGAGAGCAAAGGGAGGACTACGGAGAGTCCTTAGGGAACGTACGCGGAAGATGAGGGAGTTATTCTCGATCCGGTGTATGACTCACATGTATGGGAAATGGAGCAGAGCACACGCTCATCCAAGGTCTCCTCCTTCCACCATCTAATTATTGTCACATGAGTAACACATGGGCTAATGCTCCGGTGGAGAACAGAGGGGGGAGGGGGTAGGGGGGTGGAATTCATGTGGAAAATCCATGGGCTTCGCTTCTGAATCAATAGCATGGTTGACTTGACAAGTCTGGCTGACTGAGTCTATATGGCGGGCGGCGGCTAAGTAATATTGGTAGTAAGAACTCTCCCATCGTTTTAAGATTCCCTGTCCCCACAAATCCAGGTTTCTAGTTCCGAGAAAATCAAATTTTCAAACTCGCTTTCCTCCCTTACAAGATTGAGATTTTTCTCCGGAGAGTTATTTCCTTTCATCTCTTCCTCCTTGAAAAATAAGTGAAACAGGGATGTGATCGTGGTCCCATAGTGAAAAAGGGAGTGTAGAAAATGTGTGTGTGTGTGTGTGCATGTGTACCTTTAGCCTTGACTGCTCATAACAAAAAGACGACTGATTTGCCGGAAGAGGGGATGAGGGATTTTGGAAAGGAGGTCCGCCCGGCGTTGTCACGGCAACTTCCACTACTACACGATGGTTATACACACACGGTGACGTGCAGAGCTTGAATTTCGCTCTCAAGTAACTCTGCTCAAAAGATAAGGAGGGAGTTTACGACGGGAAAAGAATTTCAGTATTACTGGCACACACGCCAAACCGCAGGCAGGCCCACTCGTAGGGGCCTAAGCAACCTCTACAGTCCACTTCCGTGCCCTCTTTTTCCAGCAGCAAACGGCACACAGCCCATTATGGAACACCCCGTAAGGAACTTATTTATTATGACGGTATACAAGGTGGAACACATGCGCATACACACGCACTTCTCTCCCAAATAATTTGGAGCGGACGGGCCAGTGGTTTGGGGGTCATTCCATATAGCATAAGCGTTATATTGGAGCGGTGGTGCTACTGATGTACCAAATAGGGATTTCTACCATTTCAAATACATAATAACAGTACGCACGGGAATTGGGGGAGGGAAGGGCAAGGGGTGGTGTGGAGCGGTCTGAAGTAAGTGCTTAAGTGCCGTCGTCATGGTCATTATAGCGGCGGCAGCGCATGAGACGGCCGCGGATTTATCATGCGCCACTTCCGGCCCCGCGTTCCTTTAAACCAAACAAACTCATGGCGAAGGATGAGCCATGAAGCCGGCGGGGATCTAATCAGAGAGTCTCTGATTACTAATTCCCAGTCGTGGAACCACAGGCTCTAAACGGCGAACGTGACACGGGTAGTGTGGAGCCCGCGTGGAGACCGATAATATCCGTCAGCAGGAATCTAATGGCCACAGAGTGACCATGCATCTCATTCCTCACTTGGGGCGTGGGGCTTGGGGAGAATACAATAGGGATCCAGTTGAGAATCAAAGCGCACATGTAAATATACATGCACATATATAGACATATGTGCATGTACGTACATGTAATTGCAAGTACATAGACCACTACTTTTTAGCTCTGGGAAATAATGGTACTATTTCAATGCTATCACCCACCATCTACCCCTCCCAACCACTGTTCACCATGTACACTGCAAAAGCCAACCCCGGCCGGCAGCATTTAACTATGTTGAGAGTGGAATTTGGGCTCGTCTGAAATTTAAGTGCCAGGGAATCCGCCGTCGCCTAGGAAATCACCCACGCATAATCTACTCACTCAGAATCGATCAAGATAGCTCTCGCCTCCACGACGCCTGCTAATCCAGGGACATTATGATATGACCCAGAAGCACCTCTTGTGAGAAATCCTCATGGAACAAATGTATTATTACTATTACGCGGCGAAACTCTGAAATGCTAAATGCTAGGATTTCCCAGCGGACAATCATCAATGCTTTAGGAAAATCTTATAATACCAATTCCTTCAATCAAAACGGCGGGATCCACATCCAGAATGAGGTTGAGAATCAAGTACTAAATCTTTGTAATCCCATTTGACTCCTCACTCGGTGAGGTGAGTGAGGGAGGAGGCACATTGTGTGGTCGATGTATCTATCAGCCGTCATGCTTCCGGCGGCGGCGGAGTTGCTGGCGGTGGTGGGGAGAAGCTACGTCGGGTAGAATGGTATTTCATACGGAACACTGACGGCATACCTGACATTCAGGAATCACTGAGCCAGGGAATATACTCCACTCAGAGCCGTAGTAGGGGAAGTTCCTACACAGCCACTCCTCCCATGAAATATCCCTGCCCAGCGGCAGTCTGACAGCCCACATAAGACTGAGTGACGAATGAAAAAAAATCCAGGGCTCTCTAAAGGTAAGGACGGCCCTGTCACCACAGTAATTTAGTTCCAACGTATTACATGTCCTCAACCTCTGTGCCAGTAGAGTGTAAAATATCTGCAGTGGAACCAAATCCAATGGCTCACCGTCAACTCATGTTAGAAGTGTCAAAAGTGGGAGCGGACGGAGGAGCCAAATGAGATTCCACGGGGCGTCAGCAAGTCCATGAGTATCCCCCCTTTGAATTGAGGGATAGCCTCGGGGAAAATGTACTGGCCGTCCATTATTGTCCCACTTTTAAGCGTAAGTCACTACGAGTCCGGGCGACGGAAAGCAAATCTTCCACACCGTCCTATCCGGTCAAGCTATACATGGTCCTCAGATTTAAAAAAAACACTTGAACTCCTCACATCCCGAATATGGTCTCGTGTGATACGGCACCGGCGTTGAAGGGCCAGGACTTACTGCAAGGGGCTAGTGATTTACAGTGGAAATGGATAGAGCTTAAATGTGGGAGCTTGCGGGAAGGATATGGCCTATTTCTTAAATTTTCTTCCCCAACATGTTCGCTCCCTGAAGGGAACCATGAGAGACGTTCCATTTAAGCCACACATTATTTCCCGCAAATTTATTGAATGCTACACCCCACGCCTTTGTCACATAAATTCCCGACTGCTTGCTATAGTACCAGTCACAGTGGAAGGGGTGGGGTTCCTCCGCTCCTCTTATAACCACCATGCGGTGTGGACTGAGGAGTTAACCTTGGCACCCCCTCATCCGCCCGAACCGTCCCTCCCACCTCCTTCCCCCCACCCACTTTACAGCATGGTGTCCTCCCGTATGCGCCGTGGTACGAAAACCCGTGGCCCACCCTGAGGGTCAACATCGAGCCCAAATTTTTCCTCCTCACACACACACACATTGGAATCGAATCCCGCGGGCAGCACTCTCGGTGTGGAGTGGTAGGAAGTAAGAAAAGAAGGACTCCGAGGCCCGGAAATACATCCATGCGGAATTCATCTTTTTAGAGGAAATGCGCACTGTGCTGGCGGGGGTTGTAACTAGTGGAAGTGGTCGCATGGCTTCTACAATCGATAGCAACTATATATCTCAATAGTATGTGTGCAATAGGATACATTGGTGGTATTTGTGGTGCAGAGTATTGCGGACGCATGGGGAAGGCCTGTCCTGAGGGCCACCTGCCTCATATCCCTTCACTCTGGCTCCCTCACCCGGCATGAGAGGACGCTAATGAATTGAACTGATACAAGCATCGTACAAACACACGCACACACACTCATGAGTACAAATATATACTGATACACGCTCAAATATACTGATACATTCACACATACACATACACACACACACACACACGAACACGTACATTCAAAAACACGAAAGTTCTTAATTAATGAACATCAGTGAGTTCATTTTAAAATTCCCTCCCTGAATAATAGGCTCAAAGCTATGTATATCCGGGTTGAGGGTAACCTTGAGGGTGAGGAACGAGGTCAAGACTGTCATTGGGAATGGAACGAGTGCCGGAGTAAGGTTTCGACTGATTATTATTGACCACGCGGATAATTTCCTCGGGCACGCAAGCCCGTGCTACATGGATGGTCACCTCGAACAGCAGTTCCCCGATAGATCCTACCCGGTCAAGTCCCAATTCCACATACAGATAGATATAGACTTCTCTGCGGTGAGCGTTCATATTGGGAGAAGGGGGAATTGGAGCGACCGCTCCCTCCAATTTCAATCCCTTTAAGCGCCGTTATCTCCTACCACTACCAAAGTTTGGAGTCCCCTTTCTTACCCAGTTACCCAGCCCTCCTTGCTCCCTTCCCCGCGACTTTCCCGCTGACTTTTCGCGGGCACTCTTTCCCTCTAAGTAAGTCACTTAGGAGGAGCGGGAATGGGGGAAAAAGTTTATTGCCTTTATGGTCTCCACGTAATTCTTCTTCTTCTTTGCCTATCATTTTCTTTCGCACATTTTACTAGCTTTTCCCGCCGAGTGAGTGAAGAAAAATGAGATTGTGTGTGTGCGTGTGTGTGTGTGTGTATGTCTGTGTATTTTTAGTGTGTGGAAAGCCTACTGGATCTCCTCTGTGACTTTTGATATTGTGAGGAGGGCCGACAGGGTCCGTGGAACTTGCTTGCCCGCTTCTCTCCTCGCCTTAGCACAGGACATCCAGTCACTGCCACAGACGGTGGAGTGAGCCAAGACATGTGTGGAGAGTCCAAAATTTACCATGTAACTTTCAAATGGAGCAAATAAAGAAGGGCGGAGGGAGGGAAAATATCTGTGAGTTTATATGTAGGAGCGGGGCGGCCGGGACCAAGGATCTTTGGCCATGTCTGGGATAACCGCATATAAAGTCTCCGTAAGCATGCTGGAGGGATGCACTCATATACCACTACATAGGTAGACCATATACGCTCTTGATATAGTTCTGGCGTCACATACATACATACACACATACACACACACACGCACACACATACATACATGCACAAGCTCGTATTGGAACTTGGCACGAACTCGTACTAGTTAGAGCAGTCAGCATGTGTGACACTCCCTTGCACTCGCAAAAGATACATTTGCCAGGCCCACACTCATACAATGGGAGACAGAGAGAGAGAGAGAGAGAGGCGGAAGAGAGCGAGTTGAAGAAATAGTGGGGAAGAAAGTCACAAAAGCTATTTCTCGCATGCTACACTGCATGGGAGCATATAGATATGTATATACGGGCGGGGAGCTCAGCTGGTCGAGCTATTTCTCCAAACAAAAACCCAGTTGGTAACTGTAAAAAACGATGGAGTCTCTGGGTTACTCCGCACACAAACACACACACACACACACACACACACACACAAGCACACTTACATGCACACAGGCACACACATAAATACACACCGACACACACAGTATAAGGCATCCCAGATAACTTGCTCAGTTATAAACCAACATCAGGAACCGAGTGAAAGTTTTCCTCTCTTCATTTCCTAATCCCTCTTCGCTCCCTATATTTTCCCAGCTCCTCCGCCACGACGGCCGCCTACTCTGACTACTAGTATTGTGGTGCTCCCACCACTGGAACGAAATGCGAGACCAAGTGGCACACTACTACTACTCGTACAACTACTACTACGTCTACTACAATTGGTAGTACCACTACTACTACTACTACTACTACTACTACTACTACTACTACTACTACTATTCTCCAACCTCCTTCCCCACTCTGTCTCACTTCCGTCCTCTCATTCACAACCACTTTATTACGAGCAGGAGACGATGTTCCCTACGCGTGAGTCCTCCAGTCCTTTTTTATTACAAGTTTAGTCATGTACATGAATAATGCCATTCCATATACTACACTCCCTACCGTTAGGCCTCGATTTCCGTCGTTCAGAGAAATAAAATTCCGCTACAAGCGAGCGAGTAATGATGTTGAGAATGACTATGTATTGTGCACGTGTGTATCTATGTATGTTGCGTATGTGCATGTGTGTATCTATGTATGTTGCGTATGTGCATGTGTGTCCATGTTGCATAGGTGAATGTGTATATATACACGCGTATACCCAAGGAAATGCTCTCAAGAGCTACAGGGCCCCCAGCCCATAGGAGTTTATGAGAACTGCATACATGTATACATGCATACACATATATACATATGAGGCGGCTGGTCCGAAGAGTCTGGGATTATTATTTGGCTGTATAGTTTGGGATAAAAAAAATACAGCGAGTCAGTGATCCTGCATGGAGGAATCTCTCTCAGTATGATGTCGCCGCCGTTGTCGCCCGTCCATTTACTCCCACTGTGAGCTACTTTTACGAGGTATGCCGGGCTGTGAGAGTTGACAGGGACGACCATTCCTGGGGGAGACGCATCCAGGCCCCGCACGTACGTCATGTGCCGTTCGGCACGGCGGAGATGGGAGCAGGGGAGGGAGGGGATATATGTGGTAGGATCATGGAAGGAGGACAACCATCCACGGTCATTACATAACTACTGTGGCGTGCAGTTGACATTAGGTCTGGATGACTAGACGGGAAAGTAACCCTGACTTACGAGAGGCCCGTGTGGAGGGGTGTAAAGCTCTGGATTTGAGTACTGCTACCCTCCGCCTCCCCACACTGGGATACACAGAGAGTGGGATTTTCCGTACAATGAGCCTCACACTGACACTGTCAACGAACCGAGAGGAAATGATCGCCCTCCTGCCTATACTATTCTATCTACATTTCCAACCCGCACGTTGTACCATTCGTCATCGTCGTTTTCATCATTTTGACCGATCTACCGCGGGATTTTCTCCTCCCATAGAGTTCCAAAAATAAAACTCTGGTGAGTTGAGGGGAATTTAGAAGGGGACTCCGACTCAATTCTCAGGCGGAATGAGTAGGCAGCATAGTTGATGCCGGAGGATGAAAGGTGGCCTCACTTATGGGAGTGTTAATGATCAACACCGCAGGTTGTCAATGACTTAATGAGCGGGTGGTGAGTGGGGAACAGTTTGCGTGTGTGCTCTTCGGGGCGTGGCTCCGAGCCACGTTTTCAACTACTACCGCAGCGGGAGTGGGGCAGCTGCTGCTTACTACGTTACTACTATGATACTCCTCTCACTTCCCGCTCCTTTTTCCCTCCACTCCTGGAAAAACCAAGTTGTCCCCACAGGAGTGGGAGTGACGGCTCCTCTCATCCTCCTCCCTGTGGGAATAAGCTTGTTGGAAAATAGCTAATCTCCATAAATAATTTCTGGGTCAAAACTTTGTGCATAGCGGGAAGTTAGGCGCGGGGACTTTGATTTATGATGGTAAAAGAGGGGGCGGGTGGGGAGTTAAACCTTGGAAATAATTCTCGTCAAATATGATTACTCTTCTAAATTAGGATTTACTGTCCCCCCCCCCTCCGAAACTTTCTATAAATGCGGAGCACCATTCTGTGCCATGCTGGAGGCGTGAGGAGTTAGAAATGACAACGGTCATGGTTCCCGGCGTGTCATGGAGTCAACTGGTCTCAGGCCAGGAGCAGCAGCTATCCATCCTTCCCAAGTCAACCCACACACCCATGCTGTCAGAAATGAACCTTAGCATAACAGGGTTGATAGGCTCCTTCTTCTCACGTCCGGAGAAAATCGTCCAGACCGGATGAACGGCTGGGGGGGGGAGTGAGGTGGGAGGGCTTCTGGCTGTGGGAGAAGGGGAAGCTGCTGACAGGCGCAACGGGCTGATCATTACTCCCAAAATGGAGATAAATTACTCGTGGAAATTTAGAGAGAGAAAAAAATCCTGAGGGTAACTAAAACTAACTCCTTTCCCCGTCCTTCCAACCCCTTGCCATTCTCAAGGCAGGCCTGGGAACAACTCGTCTAGATCCTGGCGCATACGAGTTGGAGAAGGCTAATTCCTCTAAATTTCCTAACGCTGGAGATGACAGGCACATGGGGGGTTGATCTTATTTACCAGCCACATCACTCGTATGCCCTCCCTGCCCGAGATCATGGCCAGCTATTAAAGTTGCCACATTCAATTCCACCTCATCCGCTGCCGCATTTTTGGAAACGCGGAAGCTTTACCTCGTCTGAAGAGTGAGAAGCGGTGTGAATAATTGAAATCTCCCGCCCCCGTGGAGAGGAGGGCTTATGCTCTTTTACGTAGATAGGCAATTCGTATGATGGCCTCGGGACGTGGACAGGAAGATGGAATTTTCTACGGTGATGACAGATGGAGAAAGATGAGTAAACTGCGTGAGTCACCGCATAATTAACTTGGTCCAAGTTTTTGGATTGAAACCTGATCCCAAATCCAATCCCTCCAACTCCCATGTACCAACGACCACAGTGTCGCACATTCAAAAACTCCGCCAGTTTCTTGGCCCTGGTCAACTACTGAGCCTCTCAGTCCGACCAAACCGTGACAGATGGGGAAGTCACATAATAAGAGAGATTGAGCTCATGGTGAGAGAACTCTGGCTGGTGAATAATTAAAGAGGACTGGGCTCTTGAACGATGGATTATTTTCTTCCCGGGGGCAGGCCACCCACTTCCCATGCTTCGTTCCACCTCGGGAAAAATTCTACCTGCCCACCACCATCAACAAACACAGAGGAAGGCTGAAGAAGAAGCCCTATACCACGAGGCCAATGAGTATCGATTTTGACGAAGATGGAACGTAAGTCATGGTGGTGTGGTGACGATGATGATGGTGGAAACCCGATAAGTGTACTGGCTGACCCATAAGACCCACTCGGCCCACCAAGTATTTTTACGAGTTAGGATTCACAGGCAAAACATGCAGAGTTGGCATAAGCGGAGCCGTCAACAGGCTTAACATGTGTGAACACGACAGGGCGCGGCGGTAGAGCCTCATATTTATATTTTCCCCACGTGATATAGCTTGCGTATTCTCCAGGAACAAGGCTTGGGATTACCTACGGCTCTTCATTTGAATCCAGTCCGTTCCAACTTGAATTATTTTGTGTTTTATAGTGATGCCACAGCATGAAATGTAATACGATGCTACGAAATCTGACAAACTGATTTCCCAAAACCACTGATCTTTGTTGGGGCAACTGAATAGCATGACAATTTTTCCTCATGAAAAAATATTTTTCAACTTTCAGTACGAGTTTGCAGTAATTGTGAACTATTTTCTACCTTGAAAGAACATCCGGTCTACAGAACTTTTGGCTAGCATGATATCGCGAAAGGGAATGGAGGCGCATACTCTCAGGATAACTTGAATTCCCCGCGAGTGGTCCGGCTTTTGTAAACTTTTTTATTGATATAGAATGCGGCTATTTTTCATCAAATTCTGGGGTTCAGTTCTGGGGTTTAGTTGAAATATCCCCAAGTTTTGGCACGTTGACTCCAAGATGGAGTATTTTTTTTTAAAAAAAATATCACAACATTTTGGCAGCCTCATTTTGGGTCAATTTCTTTTCGCTGAGGCTCGTGTAATGTCATGTAGGGGGATAGAGCGGACTGCATATATTTACATGAGGACAACATAGGAGGTCTGTCTCGCCAGACCAAATCAAGGACCTGTCCTTAAAATGGTCCTCAAGGGTGCAAAAGAAAATAAACACGGCTATGCATAATATTGCCCCACCCTGTATATATGGGCTCACTCCGTCCAGACATGTCCTCCCCCCTCTGGGTTGGCTAATGCGGAGTCATTCTAATCCACGGGCCAAATTGGAGTTCCACTTTTACGACTTGCCACTTCCCTCGCAAAATACCTTGCTCCCACTGCTATATATAAAAGCTATGAACTGGAAACCCGATATATACCCCTCTTTCATCTCCGCGCTGAAGGTCCAAATGGAGGAAAATGAAGGCTCTCTACTGCACCGCCCCGTCCCCATTTCTGAGCTCCACTGTGGAACACGTATGCCACGTACACCTAGGTACAGAAATACACACTACGAGCCCACCCCCCCCCCTCCCCATTATAACAGGACGAGGAGGAGGAGGCATAAAGAGCGAAAAAGAGCTTGTTGAAAACGGTTCAAAGTTATTGCACTAGGACTAATGGAAAGTGCAACGAGGCTCAGAGAGTTGATTCTTTGAACCGACACGGTGTGTAGCAGATTTGTGTGTGTGCTTGTGAGACGGGATATAAGTTCTTATTTCCAGGATCCATTGCATCAATTTGATTGAATGCAGCCCAAACCCCGGCTCCTCCTCTCTCAACACCATTTCATCCTCTCCAAATAACTGTATCAACTCCTCTCTAATCCCGTACAGGCACAAGCAACTTGCAGAAGACACATCCACGCCAACAACAACAGCGCCCGCGGTTAACACCACCAGCAGCCAAGCAACAACAACTGCCAAGAAATCTGCAGAAATTAGTCATTAAAATTAGAAAAAGCATCACCCTGTACCTGAAGGCTGCGGCTATGATTAAATAACTCTGACAGCCAGCAGGAGTTGTTCAATCATCATCAGTTCTCCAAGGGTACATGAGCAGAAGAGAGCAGATTAGGGATTGGATCATAAATTGGCCTTATTCCAATTCTGCTCCCTTAACTTCCCGACCAACAGGAATCTCCTCTCCCCTACGGTACACCAGCAATAGGGATCTCTCTAGTAGAAGGGGGTAAAGGAGCATAACAATGGTTAAATATTGACGGGGATAACTGCATTTGCTCACACGTCAATAAAGTTTTCTTCTCCAATCAAATCATTGTTTGGCAATTTCCCACATCCTCCCCATCAAGTGCAACAACATAGAACTCAATCTCCTCCCTCAGACTTTTCATTCCAAGCTCGCAAACCGTACGATCAAGTTATTATTTTGACTCACTCACTCCCCCACTCTTGTTGAACAGGCATATATACTCCGGTATCCAATCGACTCCGCCGCTGATGAACTCCCTTAGCTCACGTCACATCCAGCCAGAAAACGATCCTAAACAGCATCCCAACGATGAACGTGTTGTGATCCAATACAAAATTCTGTTCCATAAGCCTTCATATAATATAAAGAAGGAATTTGAAAGGAACACTTTTCTCTGCTCTGTCGTAATTACTACTCTCCAGAATTCACTTCTTCACTCACTTCCTCTTCATCTTCATCTTACGGCCTGATGAGTTGGACCCCTCCGGTGTACATACAGCTGACAAGTGCCTCGAACCAACAGGAGGAGAAGTAAAATAAATGCGGGTGAGACAAGCTTCGAAGACTACAGAGATGACAAAAGCCCATAAGACTGGAGAACGGATGACATTGGGACAACATCCTGGGGGGGATGCTGTCGTCATGTTCAAATACACCCGCCACGTATATATACGGAGGAGAGCAAACCGGAGTAGCCCCTTTTAGTTTACCTAACCCATTCGAAGGAAAGTGTATACATTCCACTTTCCGCCGTCTCTATCCCACTTTGTTTACCCTTCCCAAGAGCCGAACCATCCTCTCCGATGCAGAATAACCACCTAATCAGGAGAACAAATGTAGATAGAGATCCACCACCGTGAGTCAAAACTTGCTCCTCACACAACCTCCACACATCGTACCGTGGAATAATGGAATGGGAGAGGCTTTTCCCATTCAACTCAAAATAATCCTCGTCAGCCCGCAGGCTGATAAACATTCTTTTAATCTGCCAATTTGTAGAACGAGGAAATCAACATGATTTCTTAGATCTGCTGCACAGAAAGAATAGAAATGATAATAAATAAATTCGAGTTGGAAATAAATAAGCCTCTCAGATGCCCGAAGTTCCACGTCCTTCGGTGTGGGAGGAATATATGACATGATTCTAGACCTTCGAGCCCCGAGGCTTCCACTGGCCTGATTTCACGCCGTGGACGACTGCAGGGAAAATTCATGAATAAATATGAACGGCTATATCCCTCACATTTCCCCCTTCATTATACCTATCCGAAGTTAAATTTTCCCGCTGATTAAGCTAGAAATGCACTTGGAGTTTCATCCTAGAAAACTTGGAAAGCGC